>JAQFYE010003107.1:0-16160 GCA_034694305.1 Protaphorura glebata
CGGGGCATATTTAGGCCCCGACACAGGGGTCTATTTATGATCCGGGGGAGCACAAACAGGCCTATTGTTCTGGACTGCAGTGAAGGGTTTTCATTTCAAAGTAATTGAATAGACGAATAATTTTGAAAATTATCATTTTGCATTGCCCGGTAGTGTCGAGTTCTTTTTATTGAGGAGGAGTGTAGTGAGTCTTGTTTTCAAAATGGCAGCGGTTAGCCTGGAGCACACCAAGAGTTGAGAGACAGACAGACGAGCCCAAGTTGGAGCATAGGAGGGGGTAGTCCCACAGTATTGGACTAGAAAATGATATGACATGGGTTTATCGTGGTTTCTGTGAACTTTTGGGCCGAATCGATGGGTGGTTGTTCGCCTATGATTCAATAATGCATTTTGGGTACAGTACAGTTTTATTAACACATTTTTCCCCATATTTAAGTTTTGGACGATATTTGCAATTTTTGTACGCTAATAACCTTGTCTGACGATATTCTTCGGAAATGTTAATACTTGCGATTGTTGCGATTGTCCAGTCCGATATTACCGATATATTTTCATGCCTGTATAATAATTAATACTTTCCTCCCCTACTTGTGCAGCTTTTTTTAGTGATAGCATTTAAAACATGGCTTCAAAAAAAATAACACAAGCCAGACAAGGTTAGACTAGACAACTATTATTAGTATTACATTATATCATCAGAAGGATTTGTGCTATCTAAGGTCTATCAAAAAATGATAGAATATAAGTTTTGCAATACGGTGTTCTTTGTTGTGCAACTGTTTTTTGACGAAGATATAGAAATGATATCAAACAGCGTGTACTTTTTAGAAATTCGAAATAATGCAAATATTCAGTAAATGTTCGAAATTGCGTTATTGATAACGGCGTCACTGTTGTGTATTATAGAAATTGAAGGAGAGGATGATAGGAATCTCTATACTGAGTTTTTTTCCCCAGATCTAATTTGCCTTATTTTTTTTGTTCCACAGTTTTTATTATTACTGACTGAATTGAAGCGTTCAATTCTTCCTGTCTGTCACCTTCATCTTGACTGCTCTTGGTCAATTTCTCCAGTGCTTTTATCTTGGGTAAGTACATAATATTATTTATTTTGCCATTTTTAAGATGTTCTCATGCTATTTGGTCACATGATAGAATGATAGATAGTTTAGACACTTACACGAAGGTTAGAGCTTCCCGTGGCCTTAAAATTGATACAAGTCACAACTTCAAGAATCATTCTTTTTTCATTTTCATATTCGTTACGATGAAGTCGTAAAATTTATAGGTGCAGAAACAACTGCATTTTGCAAGAATGTATACTTTGGTCTAGGTCCAATTAAATATCAATAACGATTTCTTTATTTCATCAACACGTTCACGAACTACAGACTGTAATGTGGAATTCAATTATTTAAAAAAATCAAACTCGAATTTAACTTAAGTAGATCTGAGGAAACCTGTAGACAAAAATTTCAATTAGCGACGATCGCATGATAAAATTGAAAAGACTCAGTTTCACTACATTAAAATTTTGGTGCCGGATAATTACCGATTACATAGTATAAGATGTTGATTTTGATAAAATTAGAACTCCAGAACCAGAACCTCTAACATTTGAGCCGTCAGCGCCTTGTGAATTCAATAATTTGAAGTTTGGTTGGTAATCATAGAGTCAGTCAAATGTGATCAGATTCACCAATTCTAGAATTCAAAACTAGAGTTCAATTTCGGTTTCGCCATTTTATGACCGTGAAAGAAAATACTTTAGGCAGGAACGAATATTCGGTGGACGAATAACGAATACTTGGCTCAAATCATCTGAGGCATTTCTTTTGGTCGGGTATGTCCATGTCCATGGAGGTTTCAGGGATTGGTTAACGGAATATTCGACGTTAGTTTGCTTTGCAGAAAAGTAACCGAATATTCGTTCCACCTCAAATAGCTGACAAGTTCTTGTAAATTCTCATTCTTGTGATAATTTGACGTCGAATCGGAGAGTCCGCACTTCGAGTAGTGAGTAATTCTGTAATTTAACTGTTTTCAAGAGAGTTTACAGGCTACTTAGCCTTTCCATCTCTAAAGACGACAAACTACTTAACAATATTTGTATATGTTCTAACATTCTGGTTAAATATGTTTTATTACTCGGTTTTGTCATTTGAAGAATATCACTGAGAAAGTAAAATTTTGGTAGTTCGGTGACCATCACGAATAAAACGGGACCAGTCGTACTTCCTTCAACAAGGACATATATTTTGCCCCTTCATTTCTTATTACTGTATTTTAGAACTTAATTAAATTATTGAGGTCTCCTGGGTTTTGTCGTAAATTTAATATTTGACAATACGACATGGCACACATAATGTTGAATCACAATTACCGTTTTAGCTTTGAATAGCCAACTTTTGTGCATTGACAATCTAGATAGCTATGTAGTTTGAATGTAGAATTTATTTTGAAGTCACTGGGGCTTGTATTACTAGTAAAATGAAAACGTTCGACGTTCACCCAACCGAAATTCCATGATTATAAATGTCAATACTACATGTATGCGTGTCGAAATCGACATACTGACTACCACACGTGAAATTGATAGGAAATTCGATCTACTTAATTGTAATGACCGCTTTACACACGCTTCCTTGAACATATTTTCTATTTTTTATTTCGTTTGATGAACTAGATATGTCTGCGGACTCTGAGCCAGAACTGCCCCTCCCTTTATCACCCCCTTTAAGTCGCGAGGAATCTGATTCATCATCTTCGTCCTCTTCTTCCTCTCCATCTAGATCTACGAATTCAGACATCGAAAAACATAATATTCCGTCTCTGCTGCATTCAGATCAAAAAGAAGACGTCGAATCAAACTTAGACGAAATACCTTACCCTGCTGAAATGGAAATAGAGGCAGATGATGCTGATATTGAAATTCCACTTCCACCGGACTCGTCTAAATATTCTCCTAGCCAAGCCCTTGCAACAGCAGATGATGACATGACTTCTCCCTCCGATTCTCCTATTGAAACCAAGAAAGTTACAACAACAGTTCTTGGGAAGGCGCAAGCGAAAAAGAGACTGTTAGCATTTTCAGCCGCCAAACATGGCTCAGCGGCAGCGACTGCAGTTAAGAAAATTTCTCCAACAAAGGCTTCCCTATTGCAACGTCAACAACAGCAGCAACAACAGCAGCAGTTGGCGATTGCAACGATTAAAGAGGAAGAAACCAAAATGAAAGAAATTCTGGCTATGAATTCTATATTGAACGAAAAATTAAAGCAAGTCAACGCACTCACTACAAATATCCCCACTCAACCACCAGCGACTGCTGTTGTGAAACCGACACTCATTTCTACTAGCTCGGCTGAGGCACTTAGTAAGTCTGCTGCTGCAGTTTCCGCGTCTGTAACAGTGTCATCTTCGGGTCCAAAAGAAATACCTCCTCTTTCTTCAATAGTCATATCCGATTTGATCAAATCCGTAGATAAGGATAAAGAAAGGCGGAGATCTACCAAAAACTTAAGGAAAGCAAGACATTCGACGAGTTCAAGTCAATCTCGCTCCAATTCTCGGTCTAGATCTATGTCAAAATCCAATTCTCGGTCACGCTCTGTAGAACGAGACCGGGATCGGGAACGCTACGGGAAATCATCCAAGAGACGAGGACGAAAGTCCAGGTCAGTTAGCCCCAGTCGAAGTAAGGAACGGGAGCGTGGAAGTGGTAGAGATAAAGATCGACGAGGTGCGACTAAGAAAAGTTTTAGAAGATCACAAAGTAGGAGTCCAAATAGAGAAAAGGAGCGTAGCAGGGACAGGGAAGGGGAGAAACTAAGGACAACGAAAGAAAAGGATCGAGACCGTGAACGTGATCGCCATCGAAGAAAGTCGAAGAGTCGAACACGTAGCCCTGACATTCGAGTGAGAAAGCGAACTTCCAAGGACTTGGAAAGGGAAGCAAGGGAGAAAGAAAGGGAAGAAAGGGAGCGAGAAAAGGAAAAGGAACGTGACCGTGAAAGAGAAAAAGAAAGGGAGAGGGAGGAGAGGAAAGAGGCGGAGAGAAAAATTGAGAGGGAATTGGACAAAGTGAGAAAAACACGATTGCCAACAAATTGGACAGACTATCGAGAGTGCCAATATCGCACAAGTGATATCAACTTTGTTTGGAACACAATTCTTGGCCGGTAAGCTTGAATCTTAAAATGTATCGTACGAATCGAACCCCAGATTATGCCATGCGTTTCAATCTTGCAGTCTAAAATTGCTTTAGAGCGTAGCGTTGTTTGACATTTTGAGTGAAAGTGGGTTTGACGAACGAAGTCACTGTTAGATGTAACGTGTGCACATAACAATACGCAAGGAAACCCGGGTTTTACACTCCGATATTCCACAAGCCAAGAGGAGACACACCCTCTCCCCAACATACCAACCCCAGTTTCACGGTGACAGTCTAGTGATTAAGGATATGGGCCGAATCGAGGGCTGAATTATGTATTGTAATTGTATATCAATCAATATAATTTCCTGCCCCTGATAAGTTTGACTTTCTTCATTCCGAGCGGTGTCATTCCGAAATAATCGTTGTAATTTAATTGAAGTGTGAATTTGAACAGGATAACTTTTTCTTTTCGAATGTTGTCTGATTCTGAAGAATAAAAGTTTACATCGTTGTGTTTCTTAATTTGTTTAAGTCAATAATTTCAGAATTACCTTAATATTGTTGATACGATATATACGACCCCTGATTTTAGTTGTGGTAATTTTTAGATCGTAGTATGGACTGAATAGAATTGCTTTCACTTTCATGTGATACAAGTGTTAATATTGAAGAATTGGAAGCACCAACCTCGACGACGCGTTCTCTTGCTTAGTTATTTAAACCTATAGCAAAATCAGACCGAAAATGGTCAATTTGGGCTTCAGTAGTTCTACACTACAATCAACACTGCTGAAGTGCTGAGGACTAGCGCAGTAATCCAAATATCAAACGAGCATTGTATTTGCCCCATGTGCCACCACCGCACTCACTTTTACACAGTATTATCTGGAAATGTTGAGTGGGGTGGGTGGCGCAAAGGGTAAATTCAATGTGAAGTTCGGTAGGGATTATACGGAGTCCAAGAGTGGAGGGAGCTGGATAAGACTACCCTGTTTTACATTGATGTCATCCTGCTCGCTCCGCTCGCAGGATGACGTATAATTTCTTAGAGTTAGCACTCTCGAGAACTTCAAGGATTTGTAAGCATTTACAAGTCTGACGCCGAACTACGACTTGAAGCGTATAAAGCGTATACATACAATTGCAATTGCATTACCTTTAGATCAAATCGTAGCACTAGATTTGACGGTTGGTCCAACCCGTAGTGCGTAGATAAATAACTTAAGACCAATAAGTAAGTGATTTTGCGATGCGGGAGTATAATTAAATCTTATTACAATTCGCAGAACCCGAAGTAGAAGTCGTTCCAATTCTCACTCCCCTGATAGAGTAGTTGATGTTTTGAATCCGACGCCGCTCAGCCGCAGCTTGACATATCACTCAAAAGACGTTAAAACGATTCCGATCGAAGGGCGAAACGGAAAGGCGGATTATCCATTCCAATTGACCCGAAAGACGAAGTCAAAACCACCACTCACTTATGGTATCAATCCATTTTGTTTTAACGGTTTATATAAATCGCGAGCCACAATATTTAAGGAAGAAGACTCAGACGTGATTGAGGCGATGAATGAGATTATTAATTCAAAATCTCCAAAAGAAAGTACTACTGCTTCGACAATCGTTAAATCGCGTGAGTGGTTCGCTGCTACAGATCAACAGTTTTGTCCTGTGGATGGAGGTAAAGGAATTTTAATTTCTCATTTGTACTCTGACGACGATCAAAGTCGAGAAGATAGTCCTTTGCCAGTTAGGACTAAATCTTTGCCGGTTAGCCAGAAGGCAAAGAGTAAATTGCTTAGTTCAGAAACTGTGGGAAGTCCTAGCCAATCTCCAACACCAAATGACTCAGAGAATGACTCCGACTCTGCCCCGTCACCCCTGCTGAAACGGAAGTACAATAATGATGACGCTTCTAGTTTTATTCTTGAGAAGGAGATTCCTATTCAAAAAGCGGTAGAAAAAGTGAAGGAACCCGAACGTAGAACTCATCGTGATGGCAGCAGTGAGGGTGATATAGATAATTCTAGACGGAGAGCTGAGGAATATTCAAGCCGGAAGAGTGATCAAGGTTCCCGAAGAGGCGAGGAAACGTCAAGGAGAGGTGAGGATACTTCCAGGAGACTAGAAACGTCTTCCAGAAGAGGCGATGATGGGTCAAGGAGGGTTGAGGATGTTCCCAGAAGAAGCGATGAATTATTAAGGCGAGATGATTCGTCGAGGCGAAATGTTGACTCTTTCAAAGGAAGAAAAGACGACGACATCCTTAGAAAAGGTCACGAAATCGGAAGGCGAGGTGTTGAAACGACTAGGAGAGACGATGAACCGTCAAGGAGAGATGCGGAGCCATACAGGCGAAGCGATGAAGGCTCAAAGAGAGGTGACGACAGGAGAGTTGACGATTCGTCAAGAAAACCTCAAGAAGTTTCCTCGGGAAAGTTATCAGACACTTCGGACAGGCGTAAGTTCTCAGAACCTACAATAATCCGGAAACTGCCAGATGTATCACCTCCAAGGAAATTCCCAGAGAAGATGCGTGGTTCAACGGAACTCCAAAAATCGGATGACAAACATTACAGAGACGAGGCCGAAGTTTTGCCTAAGACGAAGGCCAAGTGGCCAGAAGGTGAAGTTGAACAGAGTGGCGACGAATTTGTTGACAATTCGGTCGTGAGCGCTTCAGAGAAACCAATAAAGAAAGACAAGAAGCTGAAGAAAAGGAAGAAAAAGCATCACAAGCATAAACACAGCAAAAAGAAACACGACAGCTCGGACGATGAAGACAATGCTGAGAATGATGGACATGCCAGACAGATCAGTCCTTCAACCTTGACCTCAAGACGGCCTTCCGTGAAAAACAGTGAAAGTTCTAAGGAGAAAGTTTCCACGGGGAAAGCTTCAAAAGTACATAGAAAGCGAAAGTCCAGAGCAGATGCGAAGGGCTCGGACGATGATGATTCACAGTCCTCTACTAGTGAAGAAGACGACAGTGATGACTCATCCAAGAGGAAACCAAAGAAAAAGCGGACAAAAACTTCGGACGAAAAAGTGTCCAAAGACGAAGACATTGTCACCTCATCGAAGGACAAAGTTTCGAAATCTGAAGTGAAGCGTTCAAGAGTCTCCCCACCGCCGAGTGGAGATAAGGTAAAGGATAAGTTGAAACATAGGAAAAAGAAACATGACAAGGAAAAAGATAAAAAATCAAAGAAGAAACACTCCAAGAAAACTCGTTCGACTACATCCCCGTCAGCGACCTCTGAAGAATCAGATTCTGACGATGCTTCTTCCAAGTCCTCATCTTCTGAGGAAGAAAGTTCTGGGGATGAGGCTTCCGGGAAGAGCAAGAAAAAGAAACTTAAAAAGAAGAACAAGAGTCCTTCGAAAAAGAGTAAGGGAAAAGATAAGTCTCCCCCTACAACGGATGATGAAAAAGGTGGTGGTAGAGGTGGAATAGGGCGACCTCCTGGGAGTAGTGGTGGCGGATCCTCCAACTCCAAGCCAGAACGTAAAGACACCGGAGGAGACAGGGACAGGGAAAGGGATCGAGATTCAGGGCGGGACAGAGGCCGAGACAGAAATCAAGATGGTGGCAGACCCAGACGACATAATATTGATGATTTGGAAGAAGGGGAATTAACAACGGAAACGAGCGATCTTGAGGGTATTGGAAAAGTGAAAGAGAGTCCTTATTTGTGTTTTCCACCTGCCGCAAAGAATAATAGCCAGGAGGAAGAAGAACTTAGACAACAATCCATAAATCCCGTGAATCCTAACCCGAATCCTCTTGCGGTTGAGACGGAAGAGGTTATGCAAACCAAAAATTTAATATCAGATTCTGAGAAAGAAACCCATACACTAATATCCGAGTTTGACGATGACCCTTTCCTTCAGTCTATCCTTAACGATGAAGACCTAGACTTGAGTGCTGAAGCACTTTTACAAAAGATATCTTCAACCAATAGTACAGATCAACCCAGCAGTGTGGAAAAGTTTGAGTCAAAAGTGTCACCTAAAAAGGGAATATGTACAAACTGGAGTGACGACTCAGAAGAAGAAGAGAAGAATCGGCGAGCCCGTAGTGTTAGCGCTGGTCCAACGTCTGGGTACGGCACTGCGACTGAGAAGTCGGGTGATGAGGAAATTCCAGGCGAAATAGGCGAGAATCTTTCGATTCCAGAAACTCAGCTCGGGGAAGATTCGGACTCGGGCTCTGAATTCTCATCAGAGCCAACCACAGTGTCTGTTACCCCTGATCTATCCGATATTGACGAAAAGGACGAAAAGGACGTAACGGTAACAAAGAAGTCATCTGCTTTATATGACCCATTTGCAGACGATGTAGGGTCGTCGAGTTCTTCATACTCACCGTCGCCAATCCGTACAGATTTAAGCCCGACCACAACAGAGTTGTCAGAAATAAATAAGTCAGACACCGCAGATCCCTCAGGAAAATCAGACGCACAACACGAATCCCCGTCTAAACAGAAACCGTTTAATTTTAAAATAGGAAATGCGGCTAAAATTGAAAAATCTAAGTTGGCTCTATTTGATGGAGACATTGAAGAAGGAGAAATTGTGAGTGAAAGTAATGTGGAAGATTTCCGCAAAAGATTTGCCGTGACGACAAAACCAATGATTCCTTTCGGACCAATTAAAACCATTGCTACTGTTTCGACGTCCCGTATGAAAAAGAGTGAGGTATCTAGTCAGAAATTAGCAAAATCTTCGAAGACTTCAGTCGAACCTAGATCACCAAAGTCGGATGTTCGGAGAAAGTCCAGTAACCGTCACAGCTCAACTCCACCCCCACCTGGAGCTGTGGTCGGCATGCCAATTCCTACTTTGGAGTCAGGAAAACCCGTCGGAAGACATGAACCTGATCACTTATATGATCGCCGTTCATTTTCAAAAGATTCAAGACCCAGGACAGAATCACGTTCACCATCAAGGTCGTACACTCCGCCTCCTCTTCACTCACAAGGGCATCCGAGGTCATCTCCACCTCCACAGAGCCATTTTCGAGAACGGGATATCGTCCGTCGTAATCCAAGAATGTCACCGCCGCTTTGGATCAGAGGCCGCAGAGGACATCATAACGACCCCAAGCATGGTCGGCAAGAAGGTAACATTCGATTTTTTGACCGACACCATCGACGAGTACCGCGGTCACGCTCACGATCCCCGTCTAGATCAAGGTCACACTCAAGATCTCTGTCCAGATCTAGGTCTAGATCAAGAAGTCCACGAAGCAACAGAAGGGATCTCGGTTATGAAAAGAAAAGACGAGAATATCTGGAAAGAGCCAGGAGAATTGATAGTAACAGACATTTCAACCATCACGGAGGGCGATTTGCCGTTCGAATGGGCGGCCGATTTCGCCATCACGGTCTTAGCTATCGCCAACATCACCATTACGACCGAGCTGCTAGATCACCGCCGCCGTCAGGACGTTTTGAACTTCGGAGGTTCAGAAGAGATGAACAAGATCTTTTAGATGAAGAACTACACGAAGAGGGACGCCGTCATGTTGAGGAAAAGGAAGCAGAGAAATTGGCAACTATCGGCCCGGGTCCAATGACTCCTACAGGTGAACCCCCTGTTGAAATGATGGTGAAAGATTCCCCACCCCTACAACTTAATGTGGCAGACTCAACTATCAGTGATTCTGAGCTTGCGAGTGCTTCAGCAGATGCTGGGAATATCATTTGTGAAATTGAGACAATTACCAGTGTTGACACCAATCGAGATTTCAACGATAGTGACATTTCTAAGTTTACTCCAGAGGACAATTATAACAATTCGGGGCCTTATTGTTCACCACCAAGACGACTGTCTTTGGATGAGAGACTTGAGATGGAAATGGGCATAAGTTTAAGAGATGAATCACCAATGCAGTCGCAGTTCACCGGGCCTCCTCCAAATTACCGTGGTGAATATGGATTTGGTCAACATTTTGGTATGCAAGGCAAATTTCCGCCATTACCAACTCCACATACGGAACCACCACATTCAGATTGGGGTGGGTACGGTCATGATTTCAAAAAACCAGGATTTCAAGGTCATGGATTTGGAGGAGAGAAACCTTCATCTTTTGGATCTTTTGATACGACGCATGGACCTTCACAACCACCAAGGACCCAATCACAAATTGTTCAGGTACGAAATTTGCCTTTTGTAATCGTACGGGTAAAGCTCTATTCTACAAATCCGAATCTGACTCCAGTAAAAACTAAATTATTGAGTTTTGTGAGTGAGTTTTCAAGTTCGTTTTTATTCAAGTTCAAGTATCTTTCTAAATCAACAATTTGCCAAACAAAATTATCAAAATAATGCTCCTCCCTCTCCGGTGCCACCATATAAGTAATTTAATTTAAAGTGAATAACACAAAAGTTCCAAAGTGGGGTTTACAACTTGGCCCAAAACGAAAACTTGGACTTGCGACTTTGTAGTTCGATTAAATTGTTTAGACAAAACTGTTGTTTCACCTGGTGAAAGTTCTACATTTTAAAATAATTGCTCAAGAAATATAAGCATTTGAAACCTTTTGTTTTAAGGTAGATCTGTTTATACCTCAATATTTATTCTGGTAATAGATGTGTTGACCATTTTAAAAATAATTCTAGCAGCAGAATAAATTTAAGTACATGGAATTTTTATATTTTCTTGTTCCTTACATTTGGGTGATATATCATTTTACTCCTATCTCCCCTTCAGAGTATACATAATTTCAGGAATTGGGAATTGTTCGCATATTTATTTCATCTAAAGATGGAAAAACTGTAAAGTCATTGAATAATGTGAAACTGCCCATTCAAGTGGTTCCGAAAGTGTTTGTTAGAAGATCGATAATCGTTATTAAGATGTTCTGCGCTTATTTTACGAGAATCTAATCCTAGAAATGTATTTCTTAGGTCGGAAATGTCATTCAAGTCGTACCTGCAGAATTACCTTCAGCCCCCATCACAATTACGTCAACATCGAAAACTCACGTGTATAATGGACCTTCACATTTGAGAATTGGAGCTTCAAGACAGGTATGACGAATTTTCTGTCTCAATTTTTCAAATAACTCAAGTGAACATATTACTGGTACTCACCATACCATGCTTTTAAATTTGCGTTACTTTCAAATGACACTACAAATAAATCTATTGACATACCTCAATATTGTTATTTAGGGTACGGACGGTGGAGTTCGGAATAGAGTCGTAACTATCAAAGTTCCAGTCCTACCATTCACAATACCAATGATACAACCGGAAGACATGCCGACACAAAGTGACGATCCACCAGTTCGAAGGAGAAGCAAGCCAAGAAATTTAAAAAGACGTCGCCCTGAGGCTTCTCGTCAAACTACAAAGGACGAAAACGTGAGTGCTGAATTCAATTATCTCAATTTATTATTATCATTCATATTGAGACCATAAAGCAAGCTACCAAAAAAGTATTCCTTGAATCCTTGCTTCGACTTCCAAGTTACTGTAAGATGCTTGCAAATATTTAAGCTTTTGGAGTTGTACTCCAATATACTGAGGACCAGTGAAAGTATAATATAGAAACCTCGGTTTTGTTAAACGAGCTCTGTTTTCCCTATAACTTTTCCCCCTTATTAGGATTTATATATTCTTTTCATTTCATTCCGTTCATTCGGGTGACCAAAACCGGTATTTCCAATATTCCAATTCAGCATGTCAAGTAGGCTTTGTTGGACTTGGAAGTTGGAACTCCAAAGTCAGACAAATTCCGGTGAGAAGTACTATAATTATTATTTCTTTTTAGTATTTGCAGCCTTAAACTCTATTTGGCAGTCAAACTGAGTAGGGATTTTGCGTTGAAGTTGAACCAAGTCTAAACAACTGCAGGTTGTGAAAGCAAGACTCGAATTTTGTTGTGGTAGTCTCTGTCTGATTCGTAACAAAATTTTAATCTTGGACCATTAGTGGAGTGAGAGATCATATTTTACGAATTTTGTCCCCGTCAACATGTTTAGAATTGAGGGGCTTTCCTGGTGAGAGATTGATTCGTACTTCATTTCGTATTGATTCCATTCGACTGATTCTTCATATGCCTGAACTGTAGACTGCTTTTTGCTTGTTTCCGTCCCCTCTTCTTGTCCTCGCTCCAGGTGTAAAGATCTAACCTCAGACTGTGTGCAAGTTTGGAATTATCCCGATTAATGATATAAGTCAGTTTAACTTATATGAATCTGACGACATTGGTTTTCCATTAATTAAATTTTACACCACTAATTTGTGTTTGACAGACTTAATCACTTTTACACACCCTTTACAATGACTAGGTTTCACGTGTGGGGAAAGGAGAAGCGGATGTGGTTGTCGAGAGTGTTCCAAAAGTGAAGGACAAGGAAGAGACGGTTGAACCAGATGAAATAATTTCTGAAGAAGAAATTGCTCTGCTGAAGGTAGGAGATCCAATACTTGTCAGTGAATGCAACTATTTTTACTCCCCACAAGAACTTGTACTACTTCTGCTACTTCTACTACTTGTCGACGCATCTTGGAAAGCTCAAGCAAAAGCGAATATGATGATGATGAGTTGCAAAGACTCTCTTCGCGTTACCAATATTTATTTTCTTGTTGACCATGTGTAATTTGATCTAACATTTGCAAGTTTACATCTAAATAATTTATTTAGAAATTTTTCGTAAATTTTTTGGTTCCGCCTTGACAAGTAATATTATTGGCACGCACTGGATGCTGCTGCTCAGAGGATACGAAATACCGTACCATACTATACCATGCTATATATACAGAGTACAGATATTATTTATAAAAACTGTTGTATAATGAATGACTGATACATACTTTAAGGAGATTACAACTAAAGGACTTCTTTGGTGGAAAATAAAAGTAAGAGTTGTGTTTTTTTTATGTAAGAAAGCGTTCCTGGTCTGGTTTTGTCGTTCGTCTGCGTACAGTTTATATACTTCGCGAACCAAGAAAAAATGCATACATAGTCTTTCATACTGGTAGGAAATGGGGGAAAATCAATATTATCGACCTGGGTTCCCTTGGAATAGTTGATACGGACTTCCCGTGAATTCTACTCGCATGATAACGCTATCCCGTTAACATATAGTGCACTGTAGCAATTATCCTGCAGAATGATTCTATATGTTATCCCGTAGGGTGACCTTCAGTCATATTTTCTCCGGTTTGGATCATTTTAACATCAGAATCATCGGAATTTGTCCATATTTCCATGACTTAACCGTTTACTAGTGATAGCATGACTAGTTGAATATTGACCTACCGAATATTTTATATTTGTCCTGTTTTTTACTCACGTATAATTCAAACTGTGGGTTTTGTTGTAGCGTCTCATTCGCGAATTTTAGCTAGTAAGAATTTTGCTCAGATTACAACAGAATCCATAACATTTTTAGGGATCAATGGCACGGAATTCCTCACGGAGAGGTTATGCATAAACAAAAGGAAATGGCAGTATGTAGCTGGTATTTTTAACAAGGTTCACTTCGCCCCGTAGTGTGTTTCATAAACAGGCGAGGCAGATGGGATGGGATTCATTGCATGCATTATTTTTCGATGCTCTCGGTTTAGCCGTTTAGCCGTGTTAGAGGCATGAGTGTGAAGTGGGTTCATTTTGGCTTGCCTTACGAGTTACGATATGAACCTACTCAATCCACACATTTTTGAGCAAGGGAATGGTGAAGAGAATGTATGCCAATACGTAGCAAGTGTAAGAGTAACCGTGTCTAGGATTCTGCATCTGCCAATTCATATATTCATGCTTTTCGCACGACTTGAGCAAAAAATAACTTCATGAGCCTGTCATTTCAGCGTAAGGAAAGGAGCAAGATCGAGATGCATCAACCAGGAATAATTCTTTAGCTTAAATCTACACTATCTGGTTTTCGGTGTGTACACGCCGCAATTATATAAAATCTTCTCGAACTAAACTACAATTCCAAATTTTGTTTTATTTGAAGTTTTACGGTATGCTCATCAAATAAGACCTGAAAAATGCATAATTCCGGGTGAACCGGTTACGTCCGTATTATCTAGGTTGCATATCTTTTTCTCGAGGCTTGGCTTGCATTGCATGAAGAAATGCTCCATAATGAAAAAAAAACGAAGGTTTTGATTTAAACCCTTACTATTAAGATTCATAACATGATTCACTCATTTGTTGTACTCGCATATGAGAAATTAATACACATAGTCTCAGATCGACTACTATTTTCATATATTATGTTCGTGGAGGAAATTGGTATTGGATTTCTGTGTATTTGCTTTTATCGATTAATTAGAACGACAAAATCAATTAGAAGCGCTCATGTTGTGTACGAAATGTATAACAGTATGGTATCGGTATGGTATTTTGGAGTAAGAATTTTTGCTGATTTTGCGGCGCACAGAACCGTCAAATCTTTATTTTCTATTTTTACTGCGTTAATTACATTCATATAGGTAACTATTTCGGAGCCTGCACCGCGCGGCGCGCGTGTAATTTGCACGGTCAGTATCCATGGACTATAATACGCCCACAAAATGTATGTCACTTCCTGGCAACCTTCACCCTGAGCTTTATGGAAGATTGGTTGGAACAACCATGTATATTTTTAAGCAATTTATACTGAATAACTGAATTGAATCGAATTGATTGTTCGGTGAGAATTGAAGTGAAAAGAAAATCCGTTTTATACTAAAACCCCATCCCTAACATTTTGGTTTTAATCTGGTCAGCATTAATATGTAAACATTTTCAAAAATTCAGGAGGCCATGAGCGCAACACCAGGTGAGGGCGAGCCAAATGAACGTGACGGCTTATCACAAAAATTAGTATCCGAAGAGTTGGAAGAAACATCTGTTTTAAGGTCCCGCAGACGCGCACCATACTCGGATGACATGGATGAAGCTGATGAAGGAGAGGATACTTTGCTTGACGAATGTGAAAACGGTGAAAAGGCAGAATCTAAGAATAAAATTCAGCTAATTTCTTCAATTCGTCAGAAGAAAATTGAAATTCTCCCAGCTCCGAGCGAAGGAATACTTGTTGCCGCGGGATGGTACGTATGCTTTCGATTTTAATGTTACGATTTTGTGGTCTTAAGAGCGTCAGACAGTAATTTTATGCAAAGGTTATGCCAGAATTATGCTTGTTGGATGCACTTCGAAAGAGTTACTATCATGACATTCAATTAAAATTCGAATGGTTGTTTGGGTATTCTGAGCGTTTATGTGTTTGTGTAAAGCGTGGAGTTCTGGCCGTAAGAATTTTTTGAATTCGTATACTTTCTGTCTTGGAGAGAAAGAATTTGTGTTCATACGGTTGGCCTTATAATTGGTGCATAAAAAGTGATCAATATTAATAATTTAGTTTGCTGTTTCGTCGTATGGGTCTGAAGAATTATGTTCTAGACAGATGTGTAGGCGAATGCTTATTTTATCGGTCAGTCTTTTCAGAATGAAATGTTGTGAACAAGAGTGCAGTGTTTGATAACAAGAACGATAACGAATAAATAAAAATTTTCATACAATCCAATGAGAACTCGAATCACTGCACTGGATAATATAAACGAATTCTACTTCCTCTCGTGTAAATACTGAAATAAAATACTACGTGTACCTACTCATTGATTTTTGTGGAGCTTTCTCGTAATCTCGTAGTCAAAATGAATGAAAGGTACCATAAGGTGAAGTGAATAGAAAAAAATCTATTAGAAATAGGACCACATTACGGAAGCCAGGGAGGAAACAAAAACTGAATTGTTCCGTGCATTATTTCTGCTCGAGTCGTGACCCCATACACCACGAGTTAGCCAATAAAACAAATCGGAAGCTTAATTGAATTTTGACGTATGACGAATGAACCAACTTTTTGAGTACAAATAACAAACTTGTAAAAACGTTCCGACCTCATACAGATGCTTCAGCGAAGATTTAAGGGTGCACGCTTTGAACCTTAAGCTCACCACTACCGTACAAACGAATATTACGTTTTAAAATTTGAAAAAT
>JAQFYE010003108.1:0-16155 GCA_034694305.1 Protaphorura glebata
GGCCGTTTGTAGTGGGTAGATAAGGATTGGCCAAATGTATTGATTCATTATTGTAATCTTTTGTTCGGGTCGTAGCAACCTTAGAACGCCACAACGGAATTAGTTTCGGATTAGATTTCTTAAACACTTCGGGTACAACTTCTGAATTATTTTGAACTGAACTAAAATCCCTTTTTTATTCCAAATCTACAAAAATGAAATTACGGAACGCGAGTTTGGTCAGTGGGAGCACTTTAGTAGAATACAAGGTTTGATTAGTTTCGACAGAACTATTAAATTCAGTCATTTATAACTAACAATGCAACATGGATTGATTTTCTAAGTGGAATATGTGGTTTTTTACTGTTGTGAATTAAAGGACGAACAGTCTTGCCCTGTATTATTCTGAGAATTTTATCGGTTATCTATTTTCATTCATTCATTTCAACAAAACGCAATTACCAATTCGTGGGTAAACTAAACTTCAAGTTCAGTCATATAGGCGTACCTGGTATAAAAATTACTTTAATGAAAATACAAATGTACTGAGTACTTTAAGGATACCTCCTTCCGACTGTACAGTTTTGTCACACTTTAAGGATACTGTTCGATTCGAGGTAACTTGACTTCCATCGTAATTTCAATTTAATTTGGGTTTCTCAGTTTTATTGAGTTCCAGAAAGACAGTAGGTTTTATATTAATTGTCATCAGAACCTCAGAACTGGAGGTTTGAGTTATAAAAATATGTATGTATAGTACGTATTTGAGATCGGGATGCTATGCTGGTCTGATAATGATCTCATTATTTTGTATTTTAGAGAAATCGCTAATGACCAGAATCTAAGATTTGTAGAATTCATATAATGCAGCTAATTTCGTCGCCAAGATATTCGGATAGTTTTTGCTGACACTAAAACCTTTAGTTCGAACCTTTTGCTCATACTTTTATCTAATGCTGCCTTACAGTTACAATTAATTCACTTCAACATATAACATTTTA
Source organism: Protaphorura glebata (assembly GCA_034694305.1). Taxonomy (NCBI): domain Eukaryota; kingdom Metazoa; phylum Arthropoda; class Collembola; order Poduromorpha; family Onychiuridae; genus Protaphorura; species Protaphorura glebata. The sequence goes on from JAQFYE010003108.1 coordinate 981, forward strand.
ACAAGTTTTATGTAACTGTGTTCTGAATTTGTACAGGAAAAGCGATGTTTTGCCGTCTTCTCGCCTCTCTATGAGAACCCATTTGGTGCTGTTCTATTTGAGGCTGGCCAGCTCAAGTATTCACTGAAAGTCCTCAATGCCCTCGAAGGAGAAACGTTCGCAGTCCAGTTTTTATCAAAGACAGATATTTCAGTAAGTTGAGGTTCAAATTGTAACATTAATTTCACTCTTGGTGAACTTTTCATAGTAGAACTCATGTGAAGCGGTAGTTCTATAAAAAAAAGTTCCGTATTACGTTGCTGTAAGCGATTTTTTTCATTACTTTGATTTTGTCCACAAACGTTGTTAATTTTCACTCAAGAACAGCATTTACAGAATTATCGTGCGTGTGGCGTTCCACTTTTAGTAAGGCCTTTTCAATGTACGTTATTATATTCGTAACATTTTTTATGAAAATCCCTTCAGCGGAATTGAAGTTTTAAAAATCGAATAGGAACAGAGGTTTCTATATAAATTCGAAAATAAGGAATTCACTCAAAATTATTCAACAGTTAGACCGGTTAGGTACACTTGGACACCTAAGTGCTTTTAATTTTGAGACATTGTTCATAATTAACAAATGTCTCAAATTTAAAGATTACTGGTGTAGACAAAAGAATTTGACTATCGACAACTTAGACGGCTGAAGTGTTTCCCTTTTAAGCCATAAAAACTAATGTACACGTCATAAGCAATAACCGTTGTACTAAACGTCAACGGCCGGTTCCGCGCTATAAATATTCAAATGTTCATTTCCGTTTATTTATGCAGCCTTTGATGCAAACACCATGTGAAAGTCATAATCGTAAAATGCTCTCCAAGGCTAATACTTTGTCCTTTGTCGTTCTCGACTTTCCTGACTTTCACTTTCCTAGGCTAAAATAAACTATGCATTAGGAACACCGGGTGTATCTTGGCCATGTCATGTCGGTTTGGTTTTGTATGGTTTACCAGATCAAAGGAGCAGATGGTACGATTGTCGCAATAATTAATATGCAGAAGAAACGTGGAGAATCTAAAAAATACACTCTGACTTTCACGGAGGAACTCAGCTCAGCCAACAAGGCTCTCTTCATAGCTTGTATTATTACTTTGGTAAGTTTACACTCAAATACACCAACTTTCTCGGATTGGAGTTTCAGCCTTCACGGGATTTGACCGAAAGATTATATAATTCTTTCCAGCGCGCGTACTCTATATAATCCATTGTACCCTAAGTCTTTGATGATAAATGTTTAAAATTTTACGCTTTTTTTTCTAATACCTTGTGTATAACAATGCGTGAAAATTCCAAGGGTTAGAGGACTAACTTTATTTGCTCCGGAAACTCCGGACATTTTTAATGTGTTTTTTATCTCATTAATTTCTTGTCTACCGAATTATGATATGCAAGAATTTGAACAAACCCATTTTAAACAGTGGTATTTAATAGATTTTGACAATATTTTATTTTCTTTCGTCCTGAGACGCTATTTTGCCTGAAAAATTTGGAATTTCCAACATCTAAATATTTTTTACTTTTTCACGTAAGAACCGAAGTAAGTTGACGAAAATATCACATTTTAAAGTAAGCAATAAATGTTCCATAGAAGTTTAGGGTTCAATCAGTCAATGGATTTAGTGACCTGTATACGCAAAAGGTGCCACCGTCACTGGTGTTGACCTTTATGAATAATGTTTATCAACGGCAAACGAAAGGCTCCTAAACTCATTTGAGAATACCAACATCAAAATTTTGAACTTACGATTTTGAATCTTATAAATTATTTCATATTATTTTTATTACAGGATTTGGTCGGTTGTGAAGCCTGCTGCTCCAAATGCGTCTGCCTTACTCCTATCCTGTTTGGCTGTCTAACAATTTGTGGCCTCACGATTGGGTCTTACTGGGAAACTAAATCTGGACATAATCCAAAACCCTAGCTGATACCTAAACATTTAGTGAAATTATTAACTCCAACATGAGCCCACGAGTGACTAATCCTATTATACTATTATCTTATGGCTAAAATAGTTACCCAATTTTAAATTTTAGAATACGTAAAGTCATCCCTCCTATTTTAGAAGTAGAAATAATAAAATTCAAAGTTGAAGGAAAAATTTGAAAAATACAACTGACAACGCAAAACAGACATGTACATGTTCTTTCAAGTTCAGCCCGATTGAAATTATCACAGTTGTCGACTGTCGAAAAAAAATTAATATTACACCGAATTTAATGAATTTGAAAGCAAATGAATGGCAAAAAAAGAAACCTTTATGGTGGAATATACTCAACTTAAATATTCCTTAAAGGAAATCCGTTTACTGAAAATCACACTGAAGTACCTAAAATTTTACTGGTGAATTTATCTGAATCGAAAACAAGTCTTAAACCCAATTCTTGAATATGCTAATATGTACGTAACTGCAACAATTTCTAATTAGAATTTACCCTACTTAAGCAATAAGAAAGGGAGAGATACATTATGGACAGCAAATTAATTTGTGTAAGAGTTGTAAACAATAATAATAATAATTTTAATATACTGCTGCCTGCTGTTATTGATATTATTTACATGAATGTCCCTCCACGTACTAAACTTCTGCTTTTTAGTTTTCAACTCAAGGGACATTCAAATTTCTAGGATACATTTTTGTCAGTTCCGCCCGACTCGATCTAAAATACGATAATTGCTAACACTAATAATAATATAATTATTTCTGACCAAGGCCAAGGAATGTAATAATTTATTGCGACTACTTAGAAATTGAGTAAATATATATTGTATGAGTATGGATTGTGTTGGAATGCTAGTTCAGTTTTACAAAAAATATTTGAATTTCCATAATTGTAGATGTTTCCTCAAAATTTTCAAAGTCATTAGTACTGGAAACAGAAATTATTTCGTGGATATCACATTTTCACATTGGAATATTTCGTTTTTACAACCGGTATTACCAATTCATTATACACAGGATAATTACTTCAAAATATCGACGGTTGGAGAACTTTGTTAACAAAAGTAATGGCATAAAGGGTTGATTTTTTTTACAAAGTTCATATCCATCTAAACATCGTGGCACTGAACAGTACTAAAAGTTGTTTCATGGAATTCAGAACAGTCAACAAATCTCTCTCCATCATTGGATTTGCTGATGGTTTCCTCCAAATCTTTGAAAGAACAATCCATTAAAATTTCATGCGGTAAATACGATGACCTAGTCTGTGTTTTGATTCCAGTAGACTCAATTGTCCCTTCGATTACGACAATCACTTCGAAACTATTATTATCCCTTCTAAGATCAGCTTGAGAAATCCTCAAGAATGGTGAGTGTTGATCAATCTCATGGAGAATAATAGTTGGCCATAAAAGTAGAGTTTTGTTGCTCAAATCACCTTCACCATGAACCTGAAAAGAAAATATTTTATTTTGTGGTTGATTGTCTCATTTTGCACAAATTAAATAATATACTCGGGGGAGAAATGCACTAGTAGGTTAGATGGTTCTCCTCAAGGGGTACGGTTCTAATCAGTTGACCGAGAACCGGGTGCTGCTAAATTGAGCTTAGGTAGGAGAAATTTCGGAATTTTAAAAGCCATCTAATTGAACATTTTAAGTCTTAATTCCTTCGTGGTCAAAATAATGACGTTTTGCAGTTCAATGAAACTATGAAACGTGGAAATAACAATAACGCATAGTAGTAAACGGCCTATTAGTAGAACCCGTGGCCCTAACACTCACTTGGATAGTTTAACTTACTTGGATTTCTTGTTGAGCACTATGGATTATTTCCTGCGAATGAGATCTGGATATACGGTTCCTAACGAAGTAAGCCCGAATACTGACATCCAGCAAATGAGATTTCCTTAAGTCTCCCACTCGAAACATAAAAAATGACTTCCCATCTTGTTGAGTAATGACGGCATTTCGACTGAACATTATAGCTGCTGCCCGTTTCTTCGCCCCAGACATTTTCATGAAAACAAGACCGACAAGGATACCTTCAAGGATTACGCCAACAATTGACTGAATGCAAAGTAGGGCAATGGCGGACACGCATTCCTCTGTGACCTGGTAAAATCCGTAACCAGTCGTGTGTTGAGTTTCAACACTGAACAGGAATGAAGTCCGAAAATCATAAATTCCCGTGATGCATGGTCTCCATGTTCCATTCATTTGTCCAACAATATTGTCGGAGTCGAAGTCTCTGTGTACGTATAGAATGAAGTACCATCCCCCGGCAAAAACTAAAGATTAAATTATAACAAAAGTATGAATTAATTATGAGGTTCAGTCTCCAATTTTTTTTTTGCGAGATTATCCACGATTATTGTTTTAAGTACAACCTCGCTGACATTTTATAGAATAGCCGCGAAGTGAATAGATTTTCCGTATTATGTAAAAATGAAAATCTCCTCGGCAGAAATATAAGGATGGTTTACTGTGTCTGAAAAAGAGTCAATTAAAGAAACAAGATAAGGTTTGACCTGGTGTACAGGACGAATTCTAATGAAGCCCAACATGCGGTATAAAAAGCAGATGTTAGGTCATATAAAGTCATACATATTATAGTTATAGTTACGTATATTATTATTAATAGTTCTTACGAGTCCAGGTTCCAAAATATCCGAAGGAAAACATGAAAAGTGTCCATCCCCAGTTGAGGTCAATCAGAATTGAATATAAGTCAAACGCGATCTCCAAACCCCTTGCCTTCACATTGGTTGGGATAATGTCAACCTGTCTGTGTCGACTTATTCCACCTTCAGGTCTGAAATTGTTTGGAATAAATTAGTTCGTAATAGGAATACACAGATAACACGTCGGACGATAGTGACAAATACATTGGACGATAGCTGCCGTCCAGAAACCAAAACATCTTGAAATAGAGGTCGTGGTTATTCTTCTTGAATTGATTTATGAATGAATGAATTACTTTGTGATCGATTTAAAACAAAATTAATCTGGAATGATGTGAAATAAAATAAACATTGCCATTGAAGTAAATCATCTGATTTGAAATTGATATCATGATATTCTTCTGTGAACGTCCCCAAAAATGTGCTGATTTTTCAAAAATAACAAGGGTTTGAGGTGTCCCGTTCTTCGCCGGGCCAGCATTTGTTTTTCTGAAAAGATCTCTCTCGCCCAACCCCTACACTGGAGATCTATTCACCTATTTCATTGTCGTCTACCCACTCCACCATGACCTCAATTTTTCAGTTCAGTGACAGTTTTTTTTTTCATTTTACTGCATGGAATTTCTCAAGATGCAGAATTTATTCTGAACGCATTATTTACTATTTTAATGCGGGGTTAATGCAGCTGGTGTTGTCTGTTTCGCTCGTTGTTGTTAAATAAGGGTTTAAATGTTCGAAATGCAGCCCCATTCCATGAGTAGCGGTAGTGGGATTAATGTGTACAATTTAGATTGTACATGGATACCACACAAAGTGCATAGAGAGACGCCCTGCTGTCAGAATTTCATCAATTTTTGATATGTTGTAGCCTTTGCTCTGCTGAATAACTTTTGTGAAGGTCGTATCCCCAAAAGTGGCAAAATATATAGGGACCATGTGCTACGCCCAAGCCCCCCCCCCCCGTGTATTTTAGAGATTTTTTTTTACACTATTTAACTTATTTTTCTGGACAGCTCCAGGTTTCGTGGTGTGGACAGCGTACATGTAAATAATGCAAAGAAACTACAAGACAAAATGGGGTTAATTTTCAATTTTACGCCTCCTCGATAAGCAAAAATAGTCAAATTCTGATAGTGCTACGCTGACATAATACCATAAGTTCAGAATACTAAAGAATTGAGTTGTTCCGTTCACATACCTTTGACTCATTGAAAACGAAAGTCCAGTTATGTGTTTGTCTTTATGATGGAACACGTGATTGACTGAAGTTTGTGATTAAATAGACCTTGTTGTGTGTCTGGTTTAGAATATAGTTATAATTATAAGTCAAAACTTGTTTATATGTAGTTCAACTGTTTTTTTATACTTTCGATTCTTACGCCTTTCGTATTTCGGTTCTTTAGTGTGTTTCTAAGATTTCGCACCCGGGATTGACGCAAACAAAATAACAATATTACTATTTTTAGAAGCTCCGAAATTAGATAATTGTAATAATTTCAGGAAAATACTGACCGAATCTTATTAGCTGTCCTGCACTGCCATGAATGTATTTTTAGTCGATTCATTTTGAGTGAATACTGGAACTATAATTTACGCACTCCCCAAATAATATGTATGTTTGGTTGTGCTTTTCTCTCTGAAACTCAACTGCGACGATTTTGCGAAGGATTACAAATGAGAGCAAGAAAAACAGTCCCGCATCGCACCACCCACCCAACTCGTATTTTTAATGACGACCTACACATTTGCCAATTAGTTGAAAGCATTGTTCTATCAAAATATATCTAGGAGTGAAGATATTAATAGGGCGGACTCGGGCACAAAATCATCTAAATAAATTCGGAACGGGTCGGGCCAGGGTAGTTTAGCTAGGCGCACTAGTAGGTCTTGAGCCACAGGGACACAGAAATATGAATAAGTCTTCGAAATGAGTCTAAACTTCATTATTTTCAACCAAGAAGCCCTGAAACTATTCAGTTATAATTTTTTACGTCTTTTATTTAATTATTGCCCAAGGCGCTACGACTGAGCTATAACATTAGTGTGTGTCTCTCCAGAGGTCACAGTTTTTGTCGGATAATTTCAAAGGCCAAAGAATGTAGTATAGTGGGTCGGCCTCTCCGCGCCTGGGCATTGCCCGACAAAAACTTCCTATTTAACTTATTTAAACCTGGCCGACACGTAGAGCTATTTAAATCAACGTTACTGACACAGACGGAGTTTAGTCAAAGTTTGCAAAAGGAAGGGACACATATAGGAAATTGCACGCCGTTGGAAATCGCTTCCCTTTTTATATGTTGTCGGGAGTGTCGTCCTAAGCAACTTTTGTGAAGGTCCTACCCCCAAATGTCTAACGGTTTGCCGGCTAAAAATACACTGGTTAGCGTGTGCTACGCCGTACGGCGACTTTCACTTTTGCTTTCACTCGTTTTCACTTTACATCCTAACCAGTGTATTTTTAGCGGCCAAACGGTTAAACTTTTGGGGGTAGACCCTTCCCAAACGTTGCTCAGGATGACACTAGCGACAACATAAAGAGGGGAACGATTTCCAACGGCGTACATTTTTCCATATGGTTTGTGCCCGGGAAGTCAAATCACTTCTAATTTGGAACATGGGTATTCTGTATCGACGCTTCCAGGACACCATTGGTCCTATATAGATGCATCCAATATTGTTATTGAACAGGCATGTTCTATTTCTGTATAGATACAATGATTAAATATGCGTGTTCTGTATATGTGCTTCCAATATTGTCATTGAACATGGACGTGCCATAGAGGGTTTGTCTTTTGCCTTCGACTCACTGTACCATTTTCACGTTTCGTTCTCTGGTCGTCTTTCGTATTTCACTTGCTCGAATATAATTATATTTATCGCCCGGCATGGTTTCGGGCCCGAGCTTCAAACTAGAGTTTTTCAAACTAAAGTAATTTTGCACGACCGGGCACGGGTTAAATGATCGTAATGATGGGTTTAGGTTGGACAAATTGGGGCCTTTACAAACTGAAACACAAAGAGTTGCGCCCAGCCACTACTAATCCCTTAGTCATGGAGACGGTTCTAGCTTCAGTAAAAACTTTCATTGAACTTTAAAAAGTCCTGAATTGAATGTCATATTTTGTTTAGGTACATTTCTGTTTTCTCCTCTCCTCCTCCTCCGGCTGTTTAATTTTTGTTGAAAACACATAATACCACATATCCAAGTATGTTTGCATTTTTATAAAGATACGTTGAGAACTGCATGAGCAAGACTTCTTGCAACACAGAAATAGCAGCGATTGCTAAGAGTTTGCTAGGGTTTCAATTTCCTCATGAATAAAATGATTTTGGGAAGCCCAAATAAGCCGTGTCAAAGGGGATACTGAATTGAATCGGGGCGTTCTTAAATTGGTTTTATATTATCAAATTTCTTTTATTGCATCCGTTAGAAGTATTCTGAATCAAATCAAAAATTGAGGTGAAGCAGAGTTAAAGGATACAACTTTCATACTTTTTTCAACGTAAGAAAAGTTGAAAAAAGTACAAAAGTCGACAAATTAGCCTAAAATGCTCAGTTAGGACGTACGAATACAATTTTTAATGTATTTTTCACCTTTGTGCTCTTCATTACTGAACATGATAAGTTCATTTTACTAAAATTTGTTCAAATCATTCTTGTGTTGCACCTAATGGAAATCAATTCGGTTATTATACTGAACTGTTTGGGCTATGGAATATTATGACATTAATAAAAAATTCTCTGACTCACCGATAAGACTTGCACAACAAATTAAACCACGCATTTTGAACATTGGAAACATTCATATTCTTTATTTTATTGCAAAAAATAACGATATACTCATTAACTAAGAATGTGTATAGACTATATCATGGAATTCGGAGAAATCGATTAGTCGCTCCCCAGCATTGGTTTTGCTCGTGGATTCAGCTAAATCCTTGAAAGAATATCCCATCAAAATCTCTTGTGGTAAATACGACGACCTGGCTTGAGTTGTAATTCCTGTGGCTTCCATGATTCCTTCTAAAATTACAATGACTTCAAAATCGCGGTTATCCACAGCAAGATCCGTCTGAGATATGTTATAAAATGGTGATTGTTCATCAATTTCATGAAGAATAGTGGTTGGCCAAAAAAGTAGGACTTTGTTCCCTTCTTCTCCTTCACCATGGACCTAAGAAGTCAATTACAAGGAAATTATGGATTTGTTCAGATATGAACTGTGTCAGAACCCAGGAGAATGAGTCAACTGAAGAAATCGCTATCAAAAAATATCGGGAGAATGTAGCGAACCTGGTTGTTTACATTTTTGATTGCATATTTTTGGTTATGAATTATAATCACAGATGCAGGAATAGAATAACTGATAAAAAAATTTAAGTCCCAAAATCTAACTTAAAATATTATTTCAGTAAAGAGTTATTCAATAAAAGCTAAGCAGATTCGAAATAAGACTCACTGCAAGCTCTTGTTGAGAATGTCGGACAATCTGACCTTCCTCCGTGACCCTATTTTTGACAAAGTGAGCCCAAACATGGAGTTCTAGTAAATGAGTTTTCCTCATATCACCAACACGGAACATGAAGTATAATTTCCCATCTCGCTTAGTAATTACTGCATTTCGACTGAACATGAGTGTCGCAGCTCGATTCTTTGCCCCTGATATCTTGAGAAAAACTAGGCCAACAAGGAGACCTTCCAGGATGACTCCAGCAATTGACTGAAGGCAGAGAAGAAAAATTGCATCTGGACATTCTTCTGTCAGCTGATAAAACCCGTAACCTGTCGTGTGTTGAGTTTCAACACTGAAAAGGAAGGATGTTGTGAAATCCGGAATTCCTGTGATGCAAGGTCTCCAGGTTCCGTTTTTCTGGGCCGCATAATTGTCAGGATCCAAGTCCCCGTGTACATACAAAACCAAATACCATAGTCCGGCGAATACTGCAAGGATATAAGTATTTCATAAACACTGGATTTTTTCAAGTAACTGTGAAAATTCATTGTTCCGGGTGGTTCGTAACCATTCACCATTCGTTCAGTGGAATTGGTCATTATTAAAAGAGTAAGACATAAATTTTGTAGTGAATTTTAAACGATAATTTAACTGGTATCGCTTTGGCAATGCAACACAGGGTATAGAAAAATGAATACTCGAAATCTATGCTATTACTTCCTGGCTAATCTATTTCTTCTCAAACTAATTGTGGGATATGTAGTGTGATTTCTACGAATTCGAAACAAAATTATGTTTTAGATGTACCGGTCTTTTCTGAAAACTTCAAAGGGTAAATGAGGATATCCGCCAGCAAATGATTAAAAAATAATTTACTCACAAACCCAGGAGCCAAAATAAACGAAACAAAATGTGAAAAGTGTCCATCCCCAGTTGAACTCAACCAGAGTCGTGAAAAGGTCAGACGTGTACTTCAACCACCCTTTCTGGACATTTATTGGAGTTATATTAATTCGGCCATGCTGAGTTACTGTCCTTCCAAACCTGGAAATTTCGAAAAAAATTGAATTTAATTGTTTTAATTTGGTGAGTGTGGTACCTTTTAGTTGACACTATTTTAGAGGATCTGGCGTGCTATATCGCTTGCACTACTACACCAGAACTTTTACAGGATTCCCATCATTCTTATTAATTTATTTTGAGACACTGCTTGTGAAAATCGCGTACCATCATTTCGTCTTAAAATCTGTTAAATATTATTCATTCGCGGAATGACACATATTTTTCCTTACAAAACTTATCCTATGTGCTATCTCCGGTTTTGTACACATAATGAAAAAGTAACTCATTCTTTACGAAATTACAATATGATTCTACCATACACTTTCAACCGTAGAATGTCAATTAATGGGAAACACTAAATAGATTTTGAAATTTCCAATTCGGAAAGATCAAAATGCCTATAAAATTCAGAGAAGATGATATTATTCGCGCCCGTCAATACATTGCGATTTAGCAGTAATAAATGAATATAATACACAGATCATTGGGTGGTGTCATTGACCAAAAAACGCTGAGATGAGAATTAATCTTGCAACTCCTTACGGTATGGGGTGTTGTGTTTCGATTTTTGTAGCAGACCGAGCAGCGGAAGATTTTTAGCATTTCATAACTTGTCAATATCGGAAGCCAATATGTCCATAAAATCATATAATAAAAACTAACCAAAATGCGGAATATACATAATACTATATATTTTGAATGTCGAATTACTTCAAATGCAAATCTACGATAAGGAACAATATCTAAATTCTTAGGAGCACAATATCTTTTAAACCATCACCTGGCATTTTTAACAGAACACAAGCATTGAAGTTTTACATATTTGAACATGTCTGAGTATATGTGAAAGCATCCGGAAAAATCCGAAAATAAAGAATCCGGTCTCATTCACTCCACAAATCTCGATAAAGACAAAAACATTATATTATAATCTGAACACATCTTGAATTGAGATGTACCCACCCTTTTAACATTCTCGAGCTAATGAATTTTTTTAGATTCTACAATATTAATTCCCGAATGAACCTAAATGTTGAGATACTTTCCTTCTACCGTTGATTTGGAAATAACGTGTTTCATTTTTTGAAATGATCTGAATGCCTGATTGAATTAACATAGAACATAGAACAAACTTTAAAATTAGGTTGTCGGTACATTATATCTCGTAAGTGATGAGGCGACACATCCCGATACTCCTCGGCTTTATTCTGACAGCTCCTGAGCTATCTGCACTGTGGTCCAGAACTTTTCGCCCCAATTTGAACTTCTTATCGTCCATTTCATTGAAAAATCGACCTTTTCGAAACCGGTTGTTAAAAAATGTTGTGGACCACCTTGTGCCTTGTGTCAAGGAGATAAGACCTTTGCCAAGCATCAAAATCTATTTTACTAATTTGTTATTGTCGGAATTAATCTGATGATTTAGTCCTTCGTCAAATGTTACCATCAATTAGTCCTTACAATTCAAAATGATAATTTCTTTAAAATATTCGTCCTTCACAGAACCAGTTTCTCTCTAAGAAAACTTAAGTAATTAATTAATGAGAATCCATAACCTTTTTTCAAAATATCGCAGATCACGAACGTAACACAATTCTAAAATTACAACGGTCTCCGGAGGACTAATTTTGTCATTTGTTAATTTTAGTTTGCGAACTTCGTCAGCAAATAAATGAAACCGGGTTACCTGATATTCGGTCTGGTGCTCAACTCTGGTTTTCCCATGAAGTCGCCTTCATTGGACTGACTCGCCTTATGCTGATTCTCCAGATGTTCTGCCTGCCCATTGGAACCATCCTGAGTGTGTCCAACCGCTACAATCTGAATATGTGTATTTGCGGTTTTATCCTGTCCGTTCATCTCCAGTGGTTGCTTAATTACTCAATAATTACAGATAAACATTGTTGGATTAGTTTATATCTCTTTATTTCAGTTCTTATTTGATCTTAATAACTTGAGCTTACTGATGAACTCTTTGGACCAAAATGCTGAACCAAAATTCCAGCGATCTTTACAATGAAATCTGTTAAGTAAAATTGAAGTATAAAAGCATTAACACACATTTTTTGGCTACCGCCTCTACATCGGGCGGCGCTTTGAAGGCGTGATAACAATTAAGAATACAGCGGTCTTATGCGTGACCTCAAACTTATCTATCTAGCCTGCGTTTTCTTACTATGAATTTCATTCAATATTTTTCACAATAAAATCTGGAACTTGTCTCTGACAGAATGCTCCGTGTGTATTTACGTACAGTTTAATTTTACTCTTAATTGTTGGTCAAGGTAAAATAATAACAAAAAATAAAATGCGAAAATACGCACCCAAATATTAGAAGTCCAGGTGTTGGTAGTGCTGAACGACTAAAACCATTGTTGAGTATGTAAACATTGAGAAACTAGTGTCTTTGGAATGTCAGACAATCAGTGAAGTAATAAATGCCTATAGGAATGCATTCTGGAGATTGCGCCATACCAAAAAAATGGGCAATTGACTAATTTCTAACAATTATTTCTAATATAATACTAACTATGCTTTCCAAAATTATAGATTAAGTAAATTGAATTGAACGGTATTAATTATTCTGACTCTTGTAGTTCGATGACAAACTTACGACTACAGCTATCAGACCTCTCCTTTCTTACTATTTTGTACACTAGTTATCTCTAATTTCCGGTTATGATGTGCGAACCAATTTATATGTGGGACGGTGGAATATTAATGTACGTCTCAGGCACAAATACAAACGTTTAATGGGAATTCAGGATTGTCATCTAATTAATGAAGGGCACAATTTATTGTAAACCACTCACCTTATGAAATGAACAGGAAGTCAAAATATATTAGTTCAAGAATCAATTGCAAAGGGCACTTTGAATGCCATTACCTGTCATTCTTAATTCTTTGAAATTCTTACAAAAATTGTTGAACTTTTCTTTATTTTTTGCATTTTCAGAACGAAATCATATTGTGAATTTGTACCAATATTATAGAAGTAAAATGAAAATATTAAACACACCTGACAAGTTTTATTTCAATTATAATTTACGTATGTGAACTGATAGAAAATGTCAAACGGACTATTTTTGGATTAACAACACAATTTTACCTAGCCGATAATCCACAACAAAAATCTAAAACAAAACAAAACTGCATTCTCGAATAATTAATATTTCATCAGGTGAGATTACAATAATAATTACACATGAGCTAGTTAATTTGGACTTTGCTATATTCCCCCACACAAAATGGTGATTCTTAAATCAAATAGTCCAATTATAATATACTGTAGAATCACAAAATTGAGGCAATGGCAAACCCGAGCTTAATGATTTTTAATGGATTGTTGGATCGGATTACCAAACAAATACAAATGAATTGCAAATAACAAAAATTGACAAAAGCATTTAAACCGATTGATTTTGAGTTTCAGTCCATTATTTATTCATTTAAAACGTATTGTTTATTGATCATTGATTGTGTGTACGTACACCATACACCATTACAAGTGGTGCCATTATGTGTTAATTTGGGAATAATAAATATGAAACGGCTAATGACTACTGTGCACACAATACAGGATGGTAATTTTGAAAAATCACTATTTTTTGTCAACAAAATTGTGATCTCTTGTCTTACTCAATTTCTCCATAATTTCTGTACGCATTAGTCATCACCTTCCTCATCATCTTCACCCCATGAGAAAAAGTCTTTAAACCGTTGCCATCTGATAAAGAAGTAGATGCGTATATTTTTGCAAGTAAAAGGTATTCGTTGTGGTCTTGGTGGATTTCCAAACTCATCTGGGAATAAATTTGCATGGTTCAAGTATAACAACGATGACTTGTCTACCGGCGGAACTTGTTGGAATAAAATAATTATATCATTTAGAATAATATTTATTTAAGAATTATTAGAATTGAGTGTAAACCTTTCGGAGGACTTGGCTGGGAATCTTTTACTTTATTCGATCTTCGAAATCCGAATCCAGATACAACGACCTTTCTCCCATCTGCCACAATTTTCCATGGTGGTTCTTCCGGTCTAACCATGCGTTTCCAAGAATTGTTAAAATTCTGCCAACGGCTAGGTCCCACAGGTTTGTCAATCAGTGCTTTCTGTTCTCGCAATTTCTTAGCCGCAAGTAGCTCGGCAACTTGTTTCCGTAATTCCACATTACGATCCTAGAAAATGTCGACAAATTTTATAGCTCTGCATATTAATTATTTTTAATTAAAATGCTCTGCAATATATAAGGTTGGACTACGCCTGAATACGTGTAAACAGGTTTTCTTCGCTTTTGATAAACATCTCTACTGAAATTTCCAATAAGATTCCTACACATTTACATTTTTATTACACTTGAATAAAATTATGAATTAATTTTACCCATGGATTTGGCCGCCTTCTTGGCGGTGAATTATTCTGAATTCTCCTATGATTGTTATTTTGCCAGTCTATGTTCCTTCTCCTAAAATTCGTTGAGACTGGAACTGTGATTTTCTGTTTTGAAATATTCATACACAGTATTAAATCAATTAAGGAATTGATTTTATTGAATTTCAATTATGCATCCGATGAAAGCATCATCTGGACGTGTTTCTACAAATTTTCTCAATTTACGTATTTCCAACGCCATTCGCTGATCGCATTCTCATCTGAACTTTCCTCCTCTACCGATGTATCGGATGAGGTTGTATAAACGGAGGTAGATGATTCGGTGACTGATTCGGAGTCCGAATGATTTTCTTCCGAAGATTCGACATCGCTTAATGATGAGTCCGACAATTCCAAATCCGAGTCTGAGATATAATCTGAAGATTCCGAATCTGATGACAAAGTTGTCGTACAGTCTTCATCCAATGATTGTCTTTGAATGTCGTGAGACAAAATTTAAAGTTTTTAATTTCAGCCGTCTGTTAACGTGTAGTGGGCCGTTGAAATACCAAACAATTAGGGCACTGCGGTAACGGTGAAAGTTTTGGTCAAACATTGA
>JAQFYE010003109.1:0-16154 GCA_034694305.1 Protaphorura glebata
AGCCAGGATAGTCAAACTGGTCAACCGAGAAAAACACAGGTAAATGGCCATGCTAGTTTGTTGTTTCAGTAGTCCTTCAGAATCAGACTTAATAATTGTCAAAAATCATTGAGCTGGAAAATGCAAAAACAATGTCTTTCTTCTCCGACAGTTTTGAAGATTTTGTAGGAAATTCACGCAAACTATTTTGCGTAGTTCATTAACACTGTTATTATTCGTTCATTATGTTAATAGTTCAGTGTATTCTGTGTCCAATGTTATCCAAATATTGTCAACAAATAGGTAAAGGGGAAATTAATTTCCGTTCAGACGGAAAGATTAATAACCTATTACTTAGCAGGCATGACCTGGAGCTCCCGACACATATGTACGTACGTAGTTGAGACGCTTCTTCATTTCGCCTGTATAAATACCAATTTGGTTTTGCTAGGGATCAGTGATTGCCCATCCCCAAATTAATTAAGATTTTGCGTGTTTTTTCTCTGATTCTAACACTTTAGAACGCCGAACGCCTGGTTAATCGGAAAGAAAATCGCATTTCTTAACTTCTGACTGCACGAATTGTTGCACCTACTAGTGGGAGCAAGAAACCACTCTTGGAATTAACTGATTAATTTAAACCCAATTAGTTGTGTGGGAATGACTGAAAGTCTAATGTATGAATTCGTCAAAGACGTGGTGAAGTTGTAAATTCAGAACTGGAAACTCGGCAGAGCTCATTAGTAAACCCTCGAGAGGGAATACAAGTAGTAATGTTGTAGGAGGAGTGTGTGTTTGTGTAATTAGTGAAGATTCTCGTTAGCTTGGAAAACATGAAAACTCTAATAATTGCTTATGCTCTAATTTCGACTCACTTTCACTCTCAACAACCTTATGCGTGGGTGAATATTTCGGGTGATTGTCTACCACAAAGTTCAGAGCCGACGACAGACAGGCGGAGCAACTCTTGATTTTATTAAACCACCAAAGTACCTTGTTTCTCAAGATATCTCAGGATCTAAAGTGTGGAAGTGGCGGTGAGAAGGTTTGCACTTGCACAGATATACATGTCCAAAGTCCTATGCTCTGATGTTTCAACTTCGCAAAGTTAAACCACTTCGCATCCATCATCATAACCCAGCCAACACTTTGTAAAAGGATAGGCAAAATTTATTTAAACTTCATTTTTTAAGAAGTAGTCCATAGCTCCTTTCAGGTGGAGAGATGAGAGAAACTGTTTTATGAGCACAAGGTTTTCGAGGGCCTAAAAGCATGTTAAAGAGCAGGAAATGACTGCGGAAAGGTTGATCCTGAATTCCGGGCTTACGACTCTCCTGTCACTTCTCCGAGAACTTAACTAAATTAGTTTTCCTTCTTCCTTTCCACTCCACCCCTCCTCCCCCGGTGAAGTTAACTATGACAGTAATTTAGCTTTTCCTGAAATTACAGCAGCTTCTCCACCCACAGGATGTTTGCAGAAAAATAATTCAAAAATGAGAAGTATTGAAAATACATAGTATTAGTGCTTCAGAGTAATAAGAGACTATTTGACACGAGGACGTGACGTGGGAAAGTCCTCCAGACATACTTACCAGGTGTCCATCACCATATTCTGAAATAACCATCTTAACAAATATACTCTCTACTCTCATTCGGTTTTGTATTTTCGTAGCCGCTGATCGACTGGCTCATAAGAAAAAACTGTCTTTTAAAGAGAAGGAACCAATACACTAGAGACCATGGCGAACTGCTCACGCACATTTAGGATTGTCAAAAAGTGAGTTACCTGAATGCTAAGGCACTACAAACTACGTTTGACATCTGCTTAAATGGTGTACTTTTAGATGCAGCGTGACACTGACACATGAAGGATGCACTAATTGATTTATGATTTCTCTAACAAGTGTTGTACGGCCTGACGCCATTCTAGGAAATATACATTCTTTGGCTGCTAGATTTGATTTTTGCAAAACAATTTTCAATTTTCTAAATTGTAGTATCCTGAAATAACTCGAAGGTCTATATTTTATTTCTATTTTACGAGCGTCAAAACTTATCGAAAGTTAAAACGAATCGAAAGGGTTCACATTTATATTTAGAGTGTGGGTGCTCATGGATTCTAATTTGTCCGTCAACCACCTGGATTTAAGTGTCTCCCAAACTGAGAAATCGTCGAGGTCGCATGTTAAGTGAAAATGCAATTTTGTGATTGGCTCCAATCTAGCCTTCTGGAAAATGATGATCTAACCATTCCAACTTTTACCATTTCACGAATGAAACCCAAATTTCTTAAGTAAATGCTGGAACAATTCCAAAGACCGGAGCAGCAAGGGGACGCATCCTTGTTCTGCTATCGGCTCACAGGGACCGGTTCGATTCCGGTTCCGGTTCCGGATTTATTCGAACCGTCTGCCGGGCCTGTTTGGAACGGTTCTTCTGTTGAACCGATCTGGAACCGTGTTTTCAGTAAATTATGAAATTAATAAAAACTCTGCAGAAATATTGCTTTCTGTCATGTCGAATGGATTTTGTTCGGATCGTATTAGTCCCCGTCTCGTCAACACGATGAATTCATTGATTTAAATGTATCATTATTGTGTACCCAAACCCTACGTACACTTATAGGTTCCCCGTATTATCAAATACATCGACCAAGTCATGGCAAGAAACCATAATCCTTGATGAAAACGGTGCGTCATATACAAGCATAATAATAAATCTGGTTAAATCGATTAAATGCGTATTTATTGAATAGTTGACTTACTCCGTATGTGCTTTTCTAAGAATTCTGGAAATATTTAACCCAACTGTTGGAATCCTCAATAAAGCAAATAAGAGCAGTTATAAATGATCTACGGGACAGGTTTTTTTTTTTAAAAAAAGGACTTTCCAGAAAAATAGATGGTAGACATTCAATCGATATTGTATCCGCGCTGGGCGAATGCAATGGAGAGAACAATTCATTTGGATTCGAATTCAAATAATGAGTGTTAGTCCATAGGTAGCAGATGTAGATAGATGTCTTTCTTTCTACACTGTTTGTAACCTTTATCACTAACAAGGAGTAGTACTTTCATGTAAAATTCAGTTCAGTTTTTACTAAAAAACTTTTGTGATTCCTGTAGTCCGAAGCACAAGGGCATACCAAGGATACTCGTCTGAAACCTGCACAGACATTTTTTTTTCTAAAAAGTTTGAGAATATAAAATAATAATTTTACGAAGAGGACGTCTTGATATTGGGCTAAATTCTACAACGGGATATTGTCCCTTGTGAGGCTCTCTCTGTCTACTTGTTAGTCTTTAGAGTAGTAGATTTAACTTCAGCAGTAGACGTCTAGGTGAGCAAACCTTGATTTATTCGTCAAATCAATCAGTGTTCCCTCCATCTTTTGATAGAGTCATAGGGATGAATAGAAGTGTGTGAATCAAATATTCTGAAATGCAGTGAAGGACATTGGAACATCAATCAATGCTCTCTCTCGTAACCAACAAGGCCCATTATGCACGCAACACTACTACGTCCATACCTTTCTCCAGTAAACCATTTCATTCAACTCAGGAGCTTTCGCTCTCAAATTATTTCTATCCATTCACATCTCGACTGCCTTATCCCAGAAGGTGGGTGAGACCGTAGTGTAGAATATAGAAAGTCTTAACAGCACTTGGAACCTGCTAACTATTTCTTTTGTACCCCCTCAATTCAATCCTCCTCTGGCTGGTGCTAACTATCTGTGTGCATTGACACGTCAAGTTTGTATGTTTATTTAGTGTAATAGGTGTTTTACACGTGATGTTCCACCATGTAACTCCACCATTTGTCACACCACCCATACTTTCATTCAGTCCGTCTCCAGTCATAATGTTTAATTGAAATTTTGATTCGTTTTGAATCAAAATTGTTTGGAATGAACTAGATCACTAATTTTGGCGTGAAGTGTTCGAATTTAATTAAAAGTCATTTAGTGACTTTGTGAAGCGGTCACGCTCTGTTTGTATGTTGATTTTCAATCTACTGTGAGCTGAGAATGAGATTGATATAGATCACATTGGAATTACGACAAACTTACCTATTTCAACGCATTCTCACAATATTGACTGGATTCCATATGTTATGAGTTTCAATACTGTAGCCATTAGTTGCATCGTTATGGTTGCTATTATAAAAAATCTCGTTCTGATTAGTTTGGCAAATATAAGAATTTTTTTACTCGGTGGATCTACTTTTGTAATTACAAAAGAAATCAAGATACTTAAAATTTAAATGAAAGGTTAGTGAAGGGCGTGTTTATGTATAACTTTCAATATGCATAGAATCTTTAAGGATTCACTGTGAACTACCATTATCGACCACCGTATCTGTTTTATATCAATTTGTATATCCAGGCGCCAAAGTAGGCTTTGATTTGCTCTTTCATCTAATTTTGACTTTTAGAAAATATAAACCCATTTTAGGTTTCATGCATCTGTGCTTTTGTTCATGGTATGGACTCTCTTGATATGACGTGTATAGACAACAAAATTTGTTCCGTGGGAGGAAAATAAAATAGAATCTCGGTCTCCTTTAATTCACCCGTTTTTAAAGGTAGCTATAATGAAAAGAGCAAACCCACAAACAATCGTTTTGTGATGACGCCAATAACGAAAGAGTTTTTTTCTATTACTGCACGCGTTTCTCTGTTATCCAAAATTCTAAAAGTGGATTTTTCTCTGATTGCATTTAATTTACAGCAGCAGGAGTGCTTACGCAAGTTTCCTTTGAGAAGGTAAATTAGTTTGTTTTGTACTTCGGTTCAAGGAGAGAGTGAGTCAAGGCAAAAACTTTCTCTCGACTTTTTTCTCTTGCTCGAGAGTTGGCTTTACAATTATGAGGGACACTCGTGGCGTTAAATATATTTTGTCATGAACGTCGAAATGAGAGGTGGAATACAATGAGTTTTCCATTAAAAGTATCTGGCCGTGGTTTTTGATTGAACTTTGTAACTGTTGACTCTGACACATCTCTCATTTGAGCTCAAGTGTCCTGGATGTCTAAGTAGGAAAATGTCCAACTCCGTTGATTCGATTCGGTTTTATTTCACTAACTCTCTTAGGAATGAACTCGTTGTCTCTTTGTGGACGTAATAATCAATTACGATGTCAATTTCCACGACAAAAGGTCGGTTTGGTATTTACCGTAGAAAATTAGAGACTAAGTGCGTCAAATGGAAAGTCTCTGAAGAAAACCTGCTGAGTAGATTCACTTGGCAAATGATTGCACATTGTGTTGAAATTGAAATTCAAGTTACACGTTTTTTTTTAATTAAAACGTCAAATAAAAGCGGCATAATGCATGCCACCACTGCCTTGGCTGCTATCAAGGAAATGTAATGGGATTTGAGATGTAAAATTCAGGTCACAAATAAAAAAAAACGGTCACTCGGGTTTCCGCTTATAAAAATTTTACACTTCGAAAGGAGTTAAAGGAGAAATCAAACTCGATTGTATGCTTACGGGGGTAAGCATACAATCGAGTTTGATTTGAGAACTTTATTATACTTCAGAATCAGTCTCATAGTTCAGAAAACGTTTTTAATCAACGTGCCGAAGATATAATGCGGTTGGTGGATCTATGGATTCCGTTGTTTATTTAGCTCTCCCGAGGTGAGGTGGTGTGGTAAGCTACATAAGCTACATTGAAAGAAAGTTTTGTTCGAGCAAGTATTCCCTCAAGTCTTACAGAATGAGATATTATGAATTATTCCACTACCGTCGTACATAAAAAGTTTTAGGGTGACAGGAAATGGGAAAAGTCCACGTCCATTGGGACACTACACAGAAAGTGGACAACTTTTTGGACGCTGAACAGAACTCGAAGAACTTTAAATTTAATTGACAAGCTACAACATACCAAACTCACCTCAGCTCAAATTGAATAAAGTGGTTCATTCAAGTCTTCCGAATAGAAAACCTGGACAACAACAACTAATATTATTCTTGTCATCACTTCAGTTTCAGGTTGTCCTGTTGTCCATATTATCTTGTTCAGTTGGGTGTTCATGCAACCACTGGCAAACCCATCATGATTTTGAAGCCAACGGACAACGTATTTTGGAAAGTGTATTTTGCGGTTCAGGGCGATTGTTGTACCCCATGTGTCTCCTGAGAATTTCGATTTAGTGAGACTCGGGGCATTCTTCTCTTTGACCCCAAGAAGTCTGCAAAGATCAAGGTAGGGTCACTAGGTGAACCATGTCAGTCAGAGTACGGTGTCAATCGATGAGTGAGATCAAGGATAGTCAGTGTACCAAGTTTGGGTTATCACAAAGCTGAAAATTTTTACGCTGATTCTCCTTGCCCTCGCGCCTCAAGAATTTATTGAAATGAATTCAAATTTAATGTTAATTTATTATAAAAATGGCCTAGAAAATAGTATCTCCGAGATTTGAATTTTACTTCTGAATACTGACCCTTGTCAGTAGAGGTTAGTCTTCCCTAACAACATGTCCCCGCTTCACTGTCAAGAAATTCATTGAAGTTACGAATTCTAATGATATAATTCTTTTACACGACTGGGCTTAAGAATCTAAAAATTATATTGAAAGTAGTGGAAGAAAAACGAGCATATTCACGTATGTCTTACATTGAGTAAGAACGTGAGCAACGGCTGAATTTTCACCAAATTATTCGATTGTTTCATATTCGGCACGTTCCATCCTACACTTATTTGAGTGACATATTATAAACGAGACAAGCGATTTCTTCAAAATTGTGCAATCTCAGAACCGCAGTCAAACCTTAAATACTGGGTGAATGAACAGTAGCAGTTTGAAGCATATTTTTAATTCGAACAAAAAAGTTGAATCAAAGTCTAACTTTTTCACATTACTCTTTTCTTTGCTCAGTTCAAATCTTGTCTTTGCAACAATTGATTTTCTTCTACCAAATTTTATCAATTGACAACATCCTCACATTGTTTCATGAGACGGTCTCGCGGACCCACCCCGTGACGATGTTCATCCAGTTCGGGTTGTTAGTAAAACATTACAGATTATCTGAAGAAATGCAACTTTGTTATTAACATTACCCGCCAGTTGGTAGGTAAATTTGGATGAGGTACTTCTACCACAAATCAGGGACAATTTATCCTCTACATTTGTCCTCAGAACCTGGACAGTTTGATCCCCTCGTATGACTTCTATTGCCATTCACAGCTAAGGGAGACTGAATTATTGGTTTGAATTAGTTGTGTCAAGATGTCTGAAAATGAGCGCACGAGCCTTTGTTCCAACCATCAACTAGTCGTATTTTTACGACGTACTTGAAGCCTCGACCTTCAAATCCTTGACTTGCGTTTTCCTAATAGGTTGACATCCTGGAAGAAATCAGTTTGAAGATCTCGAGGCTCTCCTAGTTCTTCTAGATTTCTTTCACAGGCACACAAGATCAAAAGGCCAATTCCCGTATTTTATTTTTCATCTACAATGTGAGTTACTACATCAAAAAGATAGTGGTATGAGGGCCAACGAAGCATATTATTTGTAATATCCGAAAGTGTCAGTCAGTTCAAATTTTAAGGGTGGTGGGTCTTCGTTGTTGAGTGACGCGTAGAACGTACGCGGTCTGCATGGCCTTCTCTTAGCATCACCACATAACTTTTGCTTTAAACTTTTTTCTGATACACTTGTTCGCTGCAGGGAAAGGTGAAAACATTGGTCTGGTCTCTCAGTCGGTTCCGGATACTCTGTCTGCTCTTGCTGTGGATTTCCCCCGTTGAACAATAAAAAGTTTCTTACCGTGTAATCACTCTACCAGACATTTCCTTGAAGGATGCCATGTGCACAACACGAAGTATTTGTGGATGCTTGAGGCGTTCAACTTAAACTAAAATCTTTTTTGGGTGAGAAGGCTTTTGGACTAGTAACCTTAGAGCCAAGAACGCTTTCTCCGCCACACTTTCTCTCAGCCTTTCTCCCACGCCTGCCCGCCTTTGTTCGCATCAAGAGGTTCTCCCTCTCCATCTCTCTGTGTACACAACACATGGTTCGGCTAACTCCGTTTGGGTCCTCCTTTTCCAGAATAGAGAAAACGACCGTTCATCTCTTTCCTTCTGAATTTGAGTTCAATTAGGAGGCAAAGTTCTGAGTAAATACTCAACTAAGAACCTCAAACCAGACCAGTTTGCTCTACATCCTGGCCCATTCATTCATTCATGCATTACCCGCAGTCCAAAGTCCCAAGAATCTTCTGTTTTTTGCCTCATGCTTTCTCCGTCCTTTCTCCACGGTCATTTTGTCAAGCAATCCTTTCTGAATCACAACTCAAGTGACACAAGAGAGAGTATTCTAGTGTAAATGTATGAATTGGTGGGAGTTGGATCCTTCGGCAAGCAAACAATGGCAGTTTTTCTCTAATGAGTTTTCTCTATTACCAAAGGTCCTTCCGCAGGTAATTCATTATTCGAAAAGTATATGTATTCGAATACTCGACCATACCTTACGGAAAATTTTAATTATAGGAAGTATTAATCGTAACTAAATAAACGGGTGGTGATTGAAATTCATGCCAACATGAATCCGAAAGATCAATTGGAATCCGGATTCCCAAATCATTTCTTCGTTTTCTTGTTACGGCCTGTTGGAACGATGAATTAATGATTTCTGTCATTTGTGATATGCACTTAATTTTTCTTGAGCTTTTAATACCTTTCCATGATTCGGCCTCTTTTCCCATTACGTTCCAGTTGGAGGGATTTCTCATTGCGGACTGAACTGTCCAACGCATGCGTTAAACGCTCTACGTAAGGTCAAAAATGTATCAGAAGGCCAGCCAATAACTAAATCTTAACCATTCACTCTTCCGGTTTTACTGATCGCTGTATCAGTCCGCATCACAGCTGTAAACGGGCTGGCCGGCCCAATATCGGGCATAAAAAGTCTTCTTACATGATTCCTGTCATAGAGATAGGAATTGTAGCTAGTTTTTTTTGTACCTATCTAGAGAGGACCTATCGACTTTTTTGACTTGTTGATTTTGAAAGTTGGAGTATTTGTCAACATTGTATTTACGTCGATGTCATGCCGATTAGAATCGGGCTCGTATTTATAATTTTTAAGAATTTTTACTGGTTACGGAACAAAATAAATAAGAATTGGCGTCGTGGCCAATAAAACTTGCGCCAAATATTTGACTCACATTTGAATTTTCGCGGGATTTTCCTCCACCCTTCCCAAAAAGGGGTTACCTGGAGTTACATGAATAGGACCTCTCTAGATGAGAGAAAAAAACATAGAAACAATCTGAAATTTTTAACTCTATGATTCCTGTATACAGAACAGGAATCATAGAGCTTGGTAGCAGCCAGAAATTCATTATTTCTTCCACAAGTATTGGGCAGCAAATTTTCTAGAACTATAGAATTGTAAACTTAATTGCTTCACATTCAAAAATTGAAAATTTGGCTTCGACGGACTTCAAGGTGGACTCATCAAGCTCGCTAGTAGTAGTATAGTCACTTCGAATTCAGTTTTTATTTCACAAGTCCACATTCGATAACCCGGATACCGTAAATGACGGAATAGATGCACGCGGCTCTATTCATTCAGGCAAGTTCACGGATCAAAGACTTTCACCACTTTCTCCATTAGGTTATATCATTTATATGTAGGGAGTTAGAAAAAGACTTTGACTGTAAACGGCACCAAGGTTCTATTCGGTCATTTACCGTAATGTATGCTTATTTTCTTTGAGGCTTACTAAGATGGCTGTTATGTCATTGCATCAAACGCTAGCATCACTTCATAATCGTATCATCATAAGGTAACGTTTTATACTCTTCGGGGTAATCTCGTGAAAATTGTTAGTTCAATTCTATCATTTTTGTTTGTTAGTTAAGTAATGTTTAATTATGCAACCTGATAACCTGTCCTGTGAACCTGTGTATGGTGTTGCCGTTAAATAAATTGCATTAAATTGAATTGAATTAACTTGGTCTGAATTTCACAAACGAACATTGTCCCTTATTGTGAACAGAAAAATGAACTCGTGATCGTGAAATAGACATACAGTATGAGTCGTAACGTATATTTGTTTAAATCAGTTCACTCAGCTGAAATGGACGGAGCAGTTATCCTGTAAATTGTGGTCCTGTAGGAATGACATGATCGTAATATAATACGTGTAGCTTGAAGCGTGAGTAACGTATCCAAAGTCCGGATGACTTCATGTCAGTCAGTCCTTCTTAGGTTTTTCAATTTTTGGTTCATTACCGGAATGAAGGTATGGGAGACATGATATACATATTTTCGATACTTCAATACAGAGGTTGACGATTGCAGAGAAAGAGATGGTACGAGCGAGAGGAAAATTGGAGCTTGTCAGGATTCATGACCTGGGATGGATGCAAATGAGATCCAATTTCTCATTTCTATCCCTTCCTGATTTGTCATCTCATCACTCACCTCTCTGTGAAAGTTGACTTCATTTTTCCCGTCGAGTGGAATAAAGTTTAATTCAGTAAATGCACATTATGTTCGTTCTCTTGGAAATAAACTCATTGGACTACATGGTCTACTCTCCTCCCCATATCCTTTCCTCCTAAGGTCTTTATGTTCCACGTTATGGTTTGACAAGGAAATATGGTAAAGGTTAAATTTCATATGCATTAAATTCTTTAGAGTAGAGAGAGATCTCAAAATGAACAGCGAGAGGAATAGAAGCAGGCGTGCATGCATATGGACATTAGACCTTTTCTGCGCCGCTGGATTGCTCAACTTATCCAATCTAGCCATGGCTTTCACTTTCGGCTGTACAAAATAGAAATCCCAACCCTAGTTTGTCTGGATAATTTGAAATTGCCCTAACTATGCATTACCGGAGCTTGTGTGTATTTGTATGGGTTTTGAGTAGATCTACATGCTTATACTGAGCAGAGTCAGTCGCTTGATGAATTGCTTAGTGAGCATAATGTGAGCATGCATGGTTAATATATGAATTCATGTTTGAACTCTGTTATTCATTTCAAAACTGATTTCCCTGCATGAATTACTCTTTCAAACAAGACGAGTTGCAAATTATATCGATCTTTTTTATTTGGTTAGCATGTAATTATTTTGATTTTCTCATTGCAAACCTCCACCCTTATACATAGACCCCTTATCACTTACGAGGGGAATTTTAGTGCGGAGAATTTACAATCCACTTATAATTCAGTCCAAGATAGTCGGAATTTTGTGTATTTTTGCACATTTTTTTTAGAGTTATGACATCCGAGAAAATGAGAACAAAAAGGGGAGGGAAATACTTTTCATTTAGGACAAAAAGTGGTGTAGCATCCAACAAAAGGGTTTATCCATATCACAGTTATAAATTTTATGCATTTCAACATTTTTCTGAAAGAATAACTTGAGACGACTTTTTGTCCTAAGCAATATAGGATTTCCCACGTCAAAATATTGAGAACAAAGACCCCTTGTTGTTTCTTAGATTTCTGAAAAACCGTAATAACTTTAAAAAAATGCAAAGTGAAAACAAGTAAAATTCCGATTATATTTAGTTGAATTATAAGAGGCTTCGGACTGTGAAATTGCGATTGCAAATTACCCGCCCTGACATTCCCCTCGTTAGCGTGTATTTGTGTGTACAATAAGTAGGATATAATGTTAACTCTATTTACTTGTTTTTAGGAAGGATTCATCACGACATGAACATAACATTTCAATTAAAACTTTCCATTTACATATTAACAACCAACATGTAGTTCACAACCTACCAAGTAAATTTCCCGTGGGGCTTCAACAATGAGTGACACCTAATATATAGGCCAGCATTAATTCTTTCTCCGTGTCTAAAGTACGACGACCATGACTGCACAGTCATGTTACAACTTAATTAATCAGGTTTCCGAGTTCCATTCGCTTATCATTAGTGTTGTAGTCGCTCACTTTTCAGTATTATTCATAACTAAGTTAAGTGTTGACGCTTGAGTTGGCTTAGCTTTAATTAACTAATACATTAGTATGTAAATCCTACAAATAATTTATAATAATAAATACAAAATGCACTAACCACCCAGGATCAACAATACTGACGCACACACGAGCCACATCAAGGATTCGAAAGTACAGTACGATTCACAAGTTTTAAAATACTCTTATTACAATTATGTGTCTATATTAGATTATTAAATATTTTATAATAATGAATTTCGAGATATTTTCTGTGAAATATGATAAAAGTCACATCCATTTTGAATTTTGAGTTAACGGTTCCCTGGTGAGGTCATCTGAATATTCCTTTCAAACGACGTCTCACAAGGTTACTCGATCTCCTACGGGTGTTTTGTGTACATCACTGACACCGCAACATGAATATGTTTAACGGCGACACTAATTGTTTTTGTCTCAGTCATTCCTATTTGGCATATGTTCACCCTATTACATTGAGGATATTCTTGAGATTTCGGTAATCTTCAAAGAAGCTTGCCTTTACGTCATCATCACTGTCTGCTAGATATTGCGGTTGTCAGGTTGGAGAGTACCATGAATGCATAAATGTTGCAGATTGACGGCTTAAATATTGTATTTATGATATCAGTGTTTCTCCACCTGAAAAGCTCGTTTCTAAATCTGCCACTCAACACCTAGACTATCAAAATGACAAAGAAGATGTTACAACGTTTTTGACGTCTCGATCACACAGACTAGGCGAAGAACGATAATTCAAACTTTCAGATTGAATGATGTTGACTGACGTTACCCAGCAAATCTGAATTCTCTCTGGTCTAGTTTAATTTGGATAGGAGTTACACACAAACATAATTTTGGAATTTTGGAGAGGATTACTCCCTTTCGTACGGCCATCAATAGCTGTTCACACTTTAACTGGGAAAAAGGACATTTGTACAAAATCATTTGCATACGAGATTATAGACGTCTAAAATCTGAAAAGCAATTTGGGCGGCTATATTTCAACATTATATTTCCTAGCATAATGTCTTCAAACTTAACTACTGGGAATTGGAAAATTATAAATCATACCCACAACCAGCAGTATTAGAATCAAACTCAAGGAAAACCATTTACCCCACGTATCATTTGCACTCATTCTGACAAGGCAAAACGTCTTCATAACTCCTAATCCAACCATAATAATATGGCTTATCAACTTGGAATTGTATGTTTAAGGTTATCTGCTGAAAAAAAGTTTTTATGCGGACTTAAGGTTAGGGCAACATCTGCAGAGACTACCTTGTGACCTGCGTGACTTCCACTTCTCATTTCAGATTTGTATTGTGTTACGCCTCCAGTTCAGGCACGTCTATTCTGCTTATGTAAATCCTACGTTTGCAATACATGAATCCCAGACCCACCCCAGATATGGCAGTCTTGTTTAAATACGTTCATGATTTACTGGAAATGAAAGTAGAGAAAACGTTCGATGTGTATGTATCGAGCGTCTTTCCCGACAATCGAAACTCACAAGGTCCATTAATTCTAATAGTTTATGTGCGTGTGAATGTTTATTTAACATGGTGAGTTTCAGTCTATTTGTGACTTTCTTTGTACGAAGTCTGAAAAAATGGAAAGATATTAACACCTGCATTTACGGTAGGAATTTCTTTAAAGTAAGAAATCCTGGTTCAGTAAGCATCTGTAAATGATAGAAATGGCCTAACAGTTTTCTTCACGGACGGATTTCTAAACAGTCTGCATTTTGACGTTGGACAAAGCACATTTTGAGTCAGGGAATAAGCAAGAATGAGGAAAATGTGTATTATTCTTTCGATTCTTAGTTCTTTTTACACTTTCTCTGGACTTCGTACACAAAGTTTGACACATTACCTGTATTTGACCTGAGTCTGACCATGCAATCTATGGTATACGTTTCTGTACTGTCTACAAAAGTCACGAAACCTTCTAGTGTGTTCCAATCCCTGTCAAACTTTAATCTGATACTCTCCTGGCAGCTAGGTTTTCATGTAATAAGATATAGTGTGTCAAATGCATTGGTCTGTAAATAGTTTTGACACTTTTCCCATCAACTGTAGAAGATTGGGTATGACATCAATCTGGTCAGATCTCAACGAGAAAAGTCCATACATGGCCAGGTGGGGAAAGCCACGGAAGGCAAAGCGATTGAGGGGAAATCATTTACTCGTCTGACGGTAATCTACAGTTACATTTACACGGTTTCTGGACTTTTGTCTGTGCAACTCACACGTTATCTCAGAATGAACTTAATTACAAGAGCAAATGAGAAATCAAGTCCAGAAGGAAGGAGATGGTTTCAGGAAATGGGAGATCACACTTTCTACATCATAGAATGGCCATGGAAGAGTTAGGAGTGTGGTTGCACAGGAAATGAGTTTTCAAATAAGAATAACTGATACCCAAGGCGAGACTCTACATGAACAGTAGAACACAATGGTTAAAACGTAGTAACAGATCCCCAGCTCAGGACAGACCTTATTAATCCCTGATTTTCCATTGTCAGTTTACTAACATCTACTATAAAATTTCTCCTCTTTCACGAAGTGCTAAGAAAAAGTGTAAATGCAATCCCATGATAAATATTTATACAGACGTCAGTATAAACACAGCGTATCTGCTTAAGCACTGATTGCTGTCGTCAACGGCATGACATGACATGACTTAGTCACTCCTAGCTTATTCCAGTACTAATTGAGAACGAGTCGAACATTAAAATGGAAACACGCTCGTTCTCGGTTCTATTTACTCAATTTATCAGATGAATAAGTTTCTATTATGGTAATGAGGTGGGAAAAAGACCTACTGCCTCTCGAGTTTTCCTAGTTTCACTGTTTTCTCAGTAATTGAAGAAAATGCAGTCCAGGATTTGGCGTGACCGTGCCGCTGGCGTTGAGTAATGCAAAGATCTAATCTATCTGACATTCTTGGTCTTGATAAGGGAAAGTTGGGAAAGAAAGGAAACGAGACCGGAGGAAACAAAATAAAAACTATGGAGGCGTGGATTCCTTGGAATTGTTTTAAATTTGTAGGATCATGAAAGGATTAGCCGAGGGGACATACTAACTGTCCTTTGTCACTGTCTCTAGGACCATTTGCATGCGATTGCACTCTATTTCTGGGTGGCTCTGAACAATTGAAAACATAAGATTTTGTTTAATGGCAGAGGTTTACCAACTCAAAAGGAAAAATAATGGCCAAGCTTTGCAAGACTTAAACCTCATGTGCGTCACTTTAGTAGTATTTCCAGCCCGCCAACAAAACAAAGCTTTGCATCCCAATGCAATGACCTTTAGTATTTAATCCTTATGTTGTTGACGTAAGTGGTTAAATGCCTTTTATGTTGTTCCAATCATTCAGTAGCTCCAATCCTGACAAGCAATTTAAAAATCAAAGTATCTGAACGTTTGAATAGAATAAACTAAATCTCACAGGGTTAAGGAAAGTGACTGAGATTCGTCAAACAAAAATTCGGAACAAGTAGGAGCGAAGGTTAAAGCACCGGTTTCACACCATGGGCTTACTCAAATGCATTGATTCACCCACTTCACGAATCCGGATTCGCGAATCTCGAATCCGGCAAAATCCGGATTCGGATTCGTTAGCGTCGAATCCGGATTCGGACTCGTGCGGTGAATTAATCTCAGGGTAGCCTGAAAATTAGATAAAAATAATCCCATGGTCGGATTCGGATTCGCACGAATCCGGATTCGCGAATCTGGAATCCGGTAAAAGTCGGATTCGGATTCGCTTCCGACAAATCCGGTAAAAGCCGGATTCAAATCCGGATTCGGATTCGGATTCATGGGGAGCCCTACGTAGTATTGATTAAATAAGAACGCATAAAAAGTGAAATTCTAATTATTACACGGATAATATTATTCAGTCACTATTTATACTACTTTTGTCACTATTTATACTGCTTTTGTCACTATTTATACTTCTTTGTCACTTTACTACTTGTGTCACTAAATTGTACCTTTTCGTCACTAGTTTTACTGAAAGTTGTCACTAGTTATAGTTTATTCCCAAAAATATTCCCGGAAATGAGATTACAGGATAAACAATAAGGTTACAGCCTCGATAATTGGATAATATTGACTTTGGTTTTTGGTTTAACTATTTCGTTTAAATCCCAGTTTCCTTCTGTTGGCTTTTGGTTCAACATTTTCCAAGTCACTATCAGAATTTCGAGATTCTGGGATACCAT
>JAQFYE010003110.1:0-16154 GCA_034694305.1 Protaphorura glebata
TTATATGTATTATGTATTCATAAAGACAATACTGAGGACACTGAATGGAATGGCTGAGGTTGAGGGGTTGGATCATTGACCTCGAATGAAGCCAGCGAAATGTATTGGTGTTTCTCGATTTTTTTGAAAGTCTGTGCAGTGTGACAGATTTAATTTCTAAATGACCCTCAACTGCATTGGGGCACAACTTGAACTCTTACAGGTGACCTCAGGTTCTATTGGATGATTTTGAAAACTAACAAAAGGTAGTCCCTAACACTATGTGACCTCTAGGAGGTCAATTGTTCTCCGTGCTCGTAGCGAGTCGAGTCATTTAAACATTATTGAAGTCAAGATATATTTCTACTCCCGAGTTTCAAAAAATGGAACAGAAAATACTTTCGAAATATATTGTGTGCTGTAGTCGGTGGACTTTGAAAAGCGGATGGAAAATTCAATCCACGGTGACTGGTGACTCATGGAAACCACGGTAACCATCCCCAAGAATTGCCAAACAAAATTCGGTGACCATGATAACCAGAAACTGTACGATTATTAATGACGACCAACAATTATCTAAGGGGGGCGGGGGGGGGGGGGTACCAGGCATCCGTACGCATGATATGTAGGTAGTTACCGTGGTTACTGAATTTGCAATGTATTCTCGGAGTGAGTGGGGTTGTCTATTTTACAATCCTCTTGGCGGTGTGGACTCAGAAGTTTTTCAGTACCAAGAATTTCCCTATAATTATTTAAGAAGGATAAAATACCACTAACTAAATGTCTATGGTATCTTACCTCTTACCTGTTAATTTAGTACCTTGAATAATGCCAGAATTTGCACGATTCGTTTGCGAATTTTTACAAGTGTTATGGACACTGCACAAGATGATGTAATGTGCGAACAGGAAAATCAGTTTTACTTTTTTAACAACTAAACAAACGTATGCGTCAACACTAAAAGTTCCATTGACTGACTGACTGTCTCGGCTGCTAGGTTTTTCGGACGTCATTCCCGCGCAGAGATAAATTTGAATTATGATTTTACACTCTCAATGAGTCCCTGCCATACCCCTAGCTTTACGTACTCTGTTGGATTACTATAGTAAACATGAATAGTTTTGCGGATACAAATAATGCTTAGTCATGAGGTCATAACTGATACGTGGTAGAGTAGAGCTCATAGTGTCACCAATTTTGAAATGACAAGTCGGATTTGTGTCCTCCTCACGGCTCACACGATTTGAGCCTATAACTTACTATGAATGATTTATCAAGTTAGTTTGTTTTAATTATTCCTTCGATCTGTTCTTTCATGCTAAATAAAACTAATTGGAGGGAAACTGACGGGGGAACTACTTAGGCAAACCCTCAGCGATTTGACCCAAACTTTTTTTCTGAAAGACATTCACCCCAAACCCTCAAAAATATCATCAGCTTGAGCAACTCTCAAAACTCGATTTCGCCCAGGAAATAATATCAATTTAATATTACAACACGAAATATTGATTTGTGGACGAAAAACATTTATATATATGTAAAATTATGAGGTTTTCCATCTTCAAATTTATTATTCTACTCATTTCAATCGTTTTTTGTAAAAAAAAAAAAAAAAATATTTTGCAATTTTTCTTATACCAAAAATTAGAAAAAATTACAGCAGATTCGCAGAGCTAATAGAAGCATGTGTGCAAAATTTTAGGACAATCGATCCGTCGCCCTTGCATTGGCGAAGGCTCGGGATTAACATTACAGAAGTACCCCAAAAAATTCTAACTCCAATTTTGGCTACGAACTAGTTTCCTAAAGTTAAAATATCAAACCGAATTTTCTCAATATTTGCACACAATTTCCAAATCGTATTATTGATGTGTTGAAATGGCGCTCTCATTAAATTGAGCATTACGACGTGTAGTCGTACTGGTTGTTCAAAATAAAGCAATTATTTAAAACCAAACTTTGTGTTTCCGACCGCGTCCTTCAATTTCAACGATAGATAGAATTCTTTCTCAAAATCAGAATCCACAAATTTATAATCATTAACATGCTTTTTATAGATAATAGGCAAAATTTCCGATCAATCCACCAAGAAATGGGGCCCTGAAGAGGTATTGTGTAAGTAAAGATAAATAAGAGCGGTTTTAATGCTAAATATTATCTCAACTCCAGTTTCACCCATTCAAATAGGCACTACAAATTGAGGTTGGAATCGATTGTCCTAACATTTTGCACACAATATGCTTCTATTAGCTCTGCGAATCTCCTGTAATTTTTTATAATTTTTGGTACGCCTCTAACTACCCCATTTGCAAGACTTTCTGGACGTCCCTTTTACGACATGGTAACAGGCTTAGGTCAATTACTTCAAAAATGTAATTAATTACAAATTACAAATTACACCCTCATTTCTGATTATAATTAATTATAATTACAAACACATGGAGAAATTTCGAAAGTAATTAACTACAATTACAATCACGTGGACTAAAATGGAAAAGTAATTAATTTCAATTACAACTGTAATTGTAATTTAAAATGCAATTACAAATTAGAGTTGGAATTACATTTTCGAAACAATGATCTGATTTGTGCTGACATTATAGTTACATCTTTGTATTTTATGGTCAAAATTTTGAGTAATTGTAAAAGTAATTGAGACAAATATAAATTCAGTTACAAATTACAATTACACACAATTTCTAAAGTATTTAATTACAATTACAAATTACAGCTCGGATTCTGAATGTAATTGATTACAATTACCAAGGTAATTGAGCCAAGTCTGCATATTAACAAGTAGAATCTTGAAATGAGACGCTCGTGGTTTCAATAATAAGAATAAATAGGGGTGACAGTGAAGGAAAATCAATCGTCTTGCTCTCTTGTTATTAAATATTTCACACGTTTGGTCATTTTATGTTCTTGTTCGCAGTAACACGAGCAAACGATTTCTGCATTCGCATGTCTTATACATACTCCAGATATTGTCTGATTGTAGCACTTAGAAATCGCTCACTCAGCTCCAAACACGGGAAAGCGAATAACATGATCGGTTAACTCGCGTTCAATCTGCCATCAGTTTTTTGGCCACAAATTTTCTTCAAATCGTTTTCTTAATCTCCGATAACAATAACCGGAGTTGTTGATTTAGTTTAAGCCGCAATCCTATCATTGTGCGTTTTGGTCCCGTTTCTAATATTTCCGTCAAAAATGATCTCCTTGACCATTTTTAAAGTCCCGTCCTCAGTTTTTCTGATTCTTTTTGGAGCTTCATTGTTCCTTTTTGTGAATGTGGGTTCTGAAGGAATGGAAACCGTGAACATACGTAAGTAATTCTCATTGCTCTTACCCTCACCAATCAGCTTTTAAGTATGGTACGAATAATGCGTTACTCCATTTTTGTACCCATAAGGGTATGTGTTAACAGAAAGTCACAGAAGTGCTTCAGTGTATCTGGTGGGCACCCTAAGCCTTGATAGCGTTCTTAGTATATTTTATTAATCCTTCTTGTTCTTCAGCTTCAACTTGTGCGTACCCTCATTTAATTCGAAACATCTGGTCAAAGGTTACCGAGTAAAATGACGTTGGCTACATCATTCAGGGACACCATGTACTTCATACATGTCCCTATATTACACCCGAACTGAGAGCATAGTTTAGGATAATAATACATTTCATCGATCATTCTCTATGGTTAGGGTAAATAATTAGTTTCCATTTATAAATTAAACTCTATGGTCTCTATTTTCTCCCTTGAATTTTGACATTAGTCTTCTTCAT
Source organism: Protaphorura glebata (assembly GCA_034694305.1). Classification (NCBI taxonomy): domain Eukaryota; kingdom Metazoa; phylum Arthropoda; class Collembola; order Poduromorpha; family Onychiuridae; genus Protaphorura; species Protaphorura glebata. The sequence goes on from JAQFYE010003110.1 coordinate 3,760, forward strand.
TGACTCTATCCGTGCATGTGTGGTGGAAGTGAATAGTTTGTGAACTTACACGTTCCAAGTAAAGTTAGATTGTAATTTCTGTTTCTTGATTTACTTTGAGCATAATATTCATCCCCAAATGAGAACAGACTTTGAAACTAGTTAAAACTGAAAAAACAATTTCATGGAGGAAATATTCAGAATAAATGGATCAATTATTCAATGCGCATGTCCCCGTTGTGGTCACGGCACGGAATCGTTGAGACTACGGTTTAAGAATTTTAGAATATGCACGCTTGAGAGTAAAGGCGACACAGATAATACGTCCATGATATAGTTGAGTACTTGATATTTATTCGGGTCACCCGTACGGTCTATAATAGGGTTGTAGAATTCCGGATATTTATTTTGTGGATATATACCCTGGGTAAATACCCGGGTGTTCACTCATATTGGGGCGGTATGGCACATACATTCTTAAAAGTTTACAATTTTTCACAATTTTGAAATTATCATAAGTTGTAGAACCTAAGGTGTAAAATTACGAGAGCACTTGGCACTAATTCAAAAATGTTTGGTCTACATTGTGTGAAATATCACTTTTTCTGTGTACTAATCGGGTCTAAATTCGAAGCAGTCGGGTATTTACCCGGGTATATACCCGCGGATATTTACCCTTTACAACCCTAGTCTAGAACAGTCGATTAATAATTCAGACTAACCTCGAATTATCCAAAGTACGTATTCACAAATCTTTCCAAGCTTTATGGATTGTTTCTCGCCTCATGCTCGATCCAAAAGTTATTTTCTTTGTGTCCGTTCGCGTTCATTCAAAATTAATGAGATACACAGAAGAAACCAATACTTCCATCCAAACAAACTTTTGTTAAGTAACGACACGTTCTAATAATGTTTATGTATGTAGTGTGCTAACGATATACTAACCGTCATATTGATAGCAACAAGTTTTATTTCATACGGTTGAAGTTTGCCGAGGACAGAAGAACCCTGGAAACGAAGATGAAAACCTCATTAAAATTTCATGAATTTAAGACGTTCCGTGACATGAAGTTTAAAGCACCGCTAAATCTCCCAGTCAGTACTGCATGCTATAGTATGACGATGGCATTCTACATAATCCATTATTCCCAGAATCGATAAAAAGAAAGAGCGATCCGATCCGAGAGATTTCCCTTGCCCTTTTTAAATACACTTTCATTGTAATCTTGATTTTAGTTGAGGGAAATCCCGAGCATTCGCCTGGACCAATATAATGAGTATAATTTAAACAATTAAGTCAACGTTGAAAGTAAACCTCTACAGACATCCTATTAAGAATGGCCGTTGTACAGACATGTGATTCCATGTCGGAAAGTCTATCGAGTTTCCTGCATCGAACCAATCTTCATTTCATGTTTAAACGATGATCTATATTCCAAACCGAATAAGAGAATCCATAAGTTGTGAAACTGACACAAATGGGTAAATTCTTTTGAATCTAGAACCTAAAATAAAAAGCAGGACTGAAAGGTCGGTAGAGAAGGTAATATCTTTCGAGATACGTCACCAACCTGAATGAGAGACGTGCGTAGCGGCGCTGACGAGCGCTTAAGTAAAAATTGGCACGAAATAACGGATTTTTCAATGGCTCTTTGACAAAAACGCATCTAAAATAATTCTTTTCAAAAAATCCACCGATGCTATTTTTTTGCAATATTTTTCCATAAACCGGTCGAATTTTTTTTTTATATTGCATAAAAATATTGCCAAAAAAAATATTTTGGGCCCTTTTTTGTTAAAATACAGTCGAAAAATCCGCTTTCTCTTTCCTATTTTTACTCAAGCGCTCGTCAGCACCGCTACGCGCAACGGATTTTCAAATGGAATAGCTCCCTAGATCCGCAATAAGATTCTGTACAAATTGCATATCTGACTTTTTGACCGAGTCACCCAGATTGGGCAGCAGGGGGTTACGTGCCACCCTGTATCTGACGGAGACCCACTAAGCCCGCTAAACGAAGACTTGCATTTATATCTTCAAATATGATACTCATTTGACTATGTATGCACCCAAATTTCTTCAGTTCAATTATAATTATAAAGTTCCAATTGAGCTGGAAAGAGATAATCGTACCAACCGAACAATGCTTGCATTAATTCTTCCTTCTATTTAACTGGCTTGCGTGAAGTAAAGTTATGTGCGTTTCACCGAGTAACGGTGTTACGCGGTTGTGAGCACTTCATGTACGAATCCTAGATTACAATAAAAGTACACACAGGAACGTGAAAAGTTGAATTTATGACCCACAATTTTCATTGAGAAAAATATTTTTAATCTGAAAGTGCTCGTTCACCAAGACGTCGAACCCGTGAAACTGTTTGACGCAACACTATCGTACCTGGAAAAAAACCCGAATTTGAAAGTCGGCAAAGTCCATCGATACTATTCCAACGGGAGTGATGCCGACAAAATGATTAACAGTTGTAAGTCATTCAAATTAAATCGCTACAGAAATAATTCGCTATTACAAATTTCCTTAGTTGTCCCAGAGAAAGCGTACCATTTGATCATATTTTTTGGCACAGTGATAAGAATTTATGTTACGGTCAGGTTGGAATTATTGATAGATTCTTATGAATTTATTTTATCAATGAATATCATGAAAATAAAAATCATTGGGACAATTGGACTCATATATCAAACTAATTTCCTGATGAAGTTAATAAAGTTAGTCTATGGTTTACGCTGACAAAATGAATTCCTTGGATTTATCAATAATTCCAATCCGGCGGTAGCATAAATTGTTGTAACTACACTACGGCAAAATATAATCAAACAATGGTGCGCTTTCTCTGGGACCCTGTATAGCAATTGACGTTGGGATAGGACTACCTACTGCTAATATGAATCTATTGTGAATTCCAGTTTGTAGTTTTGTTGACGAAATTATGGCCACGGATGAGAGACCAGATTTTGCGATAGATTTTACACGAATCGGAGCTGCATCTGAAACTGTAAAAAAGGTTTTTAAAACCATCCAAATGCCCACGATCTCGGCAACATTTGGTCAGGAAGGGGACGTCAGGTATTAGAATCATAATATGAAAAATATTAAAATGATCAAAGGCCCTTAGACATTAGGATATGATTCTCGGCCATATTAAATGATAATTTAGATGCAGTGGTTTATGTCTAATTTATGGAGAGTACGAGAATTAGACTTACCTCAATGTCAACCTGAGAGACTGAATATGGTGACTGGAAAAGAATCGACTCAAAGATTCCAATGTTTGACCTTCCTAGGTCAAGGTGAAGTTGAGAAAAATTTGAGGGGAAAAATGTGTCAAGTTTGTCTCGACTTTCCTTCCCGTGCCCATGGACAGTCGAGAAAAACTTGCCACATTTATATATTTTTTTCTTCACCTTCACCTTAACCTGGGGAAGTCAAACATTGGAATTTTTGAGTCGACTCTTTTCCAGTCACCACAGTCAGGCTCTCAGGTTGACATTGAGGTAAGTTGGTTTTTTGTACTCTTCAAAAATTCGACAGAAACAACTGCATCAAAATTCCTACTCAACATGGCCGAAAATCCTATCTCCGTGTCGAAGCTTTTTTTGTCACCTTAATTTTTGCCTAATTGCGACGAAGCCATACCTCGATGTCGACATATTACATTGAATATATTCAACTGTGTAGAGAATGGCGACAACTTGATGCAAAACAGCCAAAGTACTTGATCCAAGTTTCTCCGCCTGCAGATGTTTTGGTTCAATCTATCCGTTCTATTGTTGACAAGCAAAACATGACGAGTGCCGTGCTTCTGTTCGATCAGTCATATGGTAAATTTAAATTAGACATAGTGTACGTTCGCTTTCGATGCGACACGCGGTGGCCGCGAGAAGAACTGCCGAGGTCTCCCAACAAGCTGTCGAGGGAGCCCGAATGGGTCGTTCGGGCGGCCATCGCGTACCGCATTCAAAGCGAGCGTACAGTATACTTGCACTTTTCGACCTTCCGTTTCACCGCTTCAGCGCTAGAATGTATCAAAAAAATCTTTTTTTGTTTTAGAAATGTACCACAAATACAAATCCTTACTACAGAACATGCCAACCCGACATTTGTTGACAAAAATATTAAGTGGAGAAAAACTGACAGAACAAATCGCGAAGCTTGTCCACGTGGATATAGTCAACTTCTTCATTGCTGGAACAATCGGTGAAATTACTGATGTATTGGCCAAGGCCTCCAATCCGAATGCTACAGATGGACCATATTTTAGCGATGAGTTCGCCTGGTACTCAATGTCACTGGTATACATAATTAAATTGTTTCGACAAAGACAATAAAAACTTTGTGTCATGAAAATTGATGATTTATATTGTCTAAAATTAGACACCAGGAAAACCACAATGCACAGGGTGTCAAATGCCTGTATCTGTTGTTCATTTAAGTCCAGAGCCGTTCAAATCAACTGGAGGAAATCGCAAATCATCCCTAGAAACCATTCTCGGCAAATCTGACGCTGACCTTTCATTGACAGATATGTTCTATTTTGACCTGGTTTTAGATGCGATCCTTGCAGTTGCGTAAGTTTAGATATCCTCGGAATACAGGGTGTTTCAAAACCAACCTACTACAGTATTCGTCCTGATTTCCTCAATTTAAACTTTATCTGTAAAGTGAGATAGCCATTTTGTTTGAAATTTAATTGTGTGTCTTTTGAGCGGAAAATATTTTTTCGAAATCTAAAAAAAAATCAAAATTTTTCAAAATTTCAATTTTTTTTTCAAAAAATTGAGATTTTTTTTTATTGAAACATTTTTCTGAAAAAATTGGAAAATTTTGAAAACCTTGAGAATTATTGAGAATTTTTGAAATTTTTACTGCAATCAAAATTTCAGTTTGTCTTTCATTATCTGATATTTGTGTTTACATTTCTATTGATAACGCGCGCCGTGAAGTGCGCAGCACATTCAGACATAGCTCAAAAGACGTGCAATTAAATTTCCAACAAAATGGCTATCTCACTATTCATACAAAGTTAAAATTGAGGAAATAAGGACGAATAGTAGGTTGGTTTTGAAACACCCTGTATATGGCACTTGCATTTACAATAATTTAGAGAAACCGAAAGTTTCATACTTCCAACGTATATTTAATTAATTATACATTTGCCCGAACTTTGTGAAAAACCTGAAATTGTAGATTTAATTCCCACACCAGAGCGTTATATAATAATCAATAAATTAAATTGTGTAATTACTGTACCCAGCTTGTACGGCTAAAAATGATCAACTTGCTTGTTGAAAGCATTTGCTTGCAAATATTTTTGGAATGCAATTAAATGACCTTAGACTTGAAGATACGATTTCAGGCCGTGTTAAGTGATAATTTCGACGCAGTGGTTTTTGTCGCATTTCCGAGGAGTACAGAAATAAAAATTGACTCAATGTCAACCCGAGAGCCTGACTGTGGTGACTGGAAAAGAGTCGACTCAAAAGTTCCAATGTTTGATCTTTCTGTGAAATTGAGAAATACTAGGAAAAATTCAGTGCAAAAAGAAAAAATGGGGAAAGTTTGACTTGACTTTCCTTCCAGCGCCCATGAAAAGTCGAGTCAAACTTGCCCCATTTTTTCATTTCTCCCTGAACTTTTCCTCAATTTCACTTTGACCTAGAAGGGTCAAACATTGGAATTTTTGAGTCGACTCTTTTCCAGTCATCACAGTCAGGCTTTCAGGTTGACATTGAGGTAATTTTTATTTTTTTACTCCTCATAAATTCGACAAAAACCACTGCGTCAAAATGATCACTTAACATGACCGGCCTAAAATCGTATCTCCAGGTTTAAGGTCTTTTTGGTATACAGGGACATGAGGGCTCAAGGGAAATGGTCTCACGACATATCAAACAATACTTGCATGAGTGTCAAGCCGGAGATCCAGAACCCGTATCCATCCCTAGATCTTGACCTGTTCGAAGCCTTCAAGAAAGCCGGTTCCGAAAATATTATGGGGGCGTTTAATTTGGATAAAAATGGAATGAATTATCCCAAGTTTAAAATGAGAGTCTCTCGACTTCTGTTTGAGCCGCAAAAGCCGACACCCCATAGCGATGAAGATGTCGGAATTTGGAATGCGGGATTTGGTGAGGCTCAACTTTTGGAATATGAAGGTGGCAAGGATTTGGTGAAACATTTGGCACTGACGGTTTTTAGAGTCGTCACTGTCGTCGTAAGAAAACCATTCTCTTCGCCAGACTTTGATCAATTACTTTAAAAATGTAATTAATTACAAATTACGAATTACACCCTCATTTCTGATTGTAATTAATTATGATTACGAGTACATTGAAACAATTTCGAAAGTAATTAACATCAATTACAATGACATAATTGTAATTGAAATTGCAATTACAATTAAAAATTACAACTCAAATTACCTTCTCGAAAAGACGACTTTATGTGTGTTGACGTCATAGTTACATCTTTGTATTTGATGGTCAAATTTTGAAGTAATTGTAAAAGTAATTGAAAAAAATATAAATTCAGCTACAACTTACAATTACAATTACAGACAATTTCTAAAGAATTAAAATTTCAATTACAATTTACAGTTGGGATTCTGAAAGTAATTAATTACAATTACGTAATTGTAATTGTATTTTGTAATTGAAAATACAATTGCCAATTCAATTGACCCAAGTCTGCAGATTCCTAATAATTATTCGTCAATATAATATTCAATCCTAATCATGTTTTGATTCTTTATTCAGCAACCGCCATTTGTCTATAGAAAAAAAGACTGTAACTCAGGTGCGAGTAAATATACCAACTGCTTCTATGGCTACTGCATTGAGCTCATGGAAAAAATTAAAGATGATTTAAAATTCAATTATACCATACGAGAAGTGGCTGGGTATGGATACATGAATAAAACGGAACCCCACGAGTGGGATGGAATGGTCAAAGAATTGAAGGATAGGGTTTGTTTTACTTCATTTAATTTTCACAGATTTTAGTTTTTATTCTGTCATCAAGTGAATTATTGTTACAGAAAGCAGACATAGCTTTGGGAGCCATGTCTGTCATGGCGGAAAGGGAAAGCGTCGTTGATTTCACCGTCCCTTATTATGATCTGGTTGGGATTTCAATTCTGATGAAAAAACCAAAAACTGTGACTTCTCTCTTCAAATTTTTGACTGTCCTTGAAAATGATGTCTGGCTCTGTATATTGGGAGCTTATTTCTTTACCAGGTAAGCTAGGGAAGTTGTCTGGTTTCAGACTTGGGTCAATTACTTTAAAAATGTAATTAATTACAAATTACACCCTCATTTCTGATTGTAATTAATTATAATTACAAATACATGGAGAAATTTTGAAAGTAATTACCTACAATTTCAATTACGTGGACAGAAATTGAAAAGTAATTGATCTCGATTACAATTACTTAATTGTAATTAAAAATGCAATTACAATTACAAATTACAATTCAAACTACTTTATCTAAATGATGATTTTATGTGTGCTAACGGCATCACAGTTACATCTTTGTATTCAATGGTTTAAATTTTAATTAATTGTAAAAGTAATTGAGAAAAATATTAATTCAATTGCAAATTACAATTACAATTATACACAATTTCTAAAGTATTTAATTACGATTACAAATTACAGCCGGGATTCTGAAAGTAATCAATTACAATTACAATTACGTAATTGTAATTGTAATTGTATTTTGTAATTGAAATTACAATTACGAATGTAATTGACTCAAGTCTGTCTGGTATATTTTAATTCAAAATTTTCGAAAATACAAATTAATAGAACAGCTCACTTTAAATAACAATATTTTTTTTTAAATTGTACAGCTTTCTCATGTGGATCTTTGATCGTTGGAGTCCATACAGTTATCAAAATAATCGGGAAAAGTATGAGGACGACGATGAGAAACGAGAATTCAATTTGAAAGAATGTCTTTGGTTTTCTATGACCTCTCTAACCCCACAGGTTTAACTGATTTACCATGTCGGGATAGTTAATTCTTGACGTCATCTAAACGGATGATTGTGTAATATTTTTATTTCTTAAGGGTGGTGGTGAAGCTCCAAAGAATTTGTCTGGAAGATTTGTTGCTGCCACCTGGTGGCTCTTTGGCTTCATCATCATTGCCTCATACACGGCCAACTTGGCAGCCTTCTTGACCGTATCAAGATTGGACGCAGTTGTTGAATCTCTGGAAGATCTGAGCAAACAATATAAAATACAGTATGCTCCGATGAAAGGCAGCTCGGCTGAAATATATTTTGAAAGAATGAAGAACATAGAACAGAGGTTTTACGAGTAAGTCGTCGTCTCTCGTAGAGAATCTTATGGCCGATCTACGGAGCTATTCTGCTTGAATATCCGTTCCACTTAGCGGCGCTGACGAGCGTCTAAGTAAAAATCGGCATGAAAAAGTTGATTTTTGAATGGTATTTTGACAATAAAGCGCCCAAAATATTTTTTTTTTAAATCTGCCAATGCTGTCTTTATTGTAATATTATGCAATTTTCAAAATTTTGTTGGACCCGTTCGAAGAAAGTCGATTTGTCGCTGGCAACGCATTTTGGAGGGGAAAAAAATCAGGTTTTCTTCTCCAAATGCCGTGCCAGTGAAAAACCGACTTATTCCAAACGGGTCCAACAAAATTTTTAAAATTGCACAAAAATATTACAAAAAGGATAGCATCGGCAGATTTTTTGAAAAAAAAAATTTTTTGATGCTTTTTTGTCAAAAGACCATTCAAAACTCAGCTTTCTTATGCCAATTCTTACTTAGACGCACGTTAGCGCGGCTGAGCGAAACGAAGTTTCGAGCGGAATAGCTCCCTAGATGTTTTATAGGATTCTCTCTTTGTTCTGGCCAGGGGGGGGGGCGGCAAAGGTTACGTGCCACCCTGTAATTACGGACGGATGCCACGAGATCAAAATTTTCGTTTGAAAAATGTATGAATTCATTAAGAAGAGCGATTAGGAATTAACATGAGAGTAAACATTTTTCTGATGGCCAGACAATCCGGGGGAAAATAATTTGCCAACTTAGCTTTTTGGCAGTCTCACCTTTGTCGTTTCAATCCAACCCCGACCTGAAACTTTTAGAAAACTAAAGTGTAGTTTTGTTTTGTAGGATTTGGAAGGACATGAGTCTAAACGACAGCATTGATGCATTCGAGAGGTCACAAATATCAGTATGGGAATACCCGGTTAGTGATAAATTCACAAAGATGTGGGAAGCCATGCAACAAAATGATCCGCCATTAACTTTTGACGAGGCAGTTGATCGTGTTCGTGGAAAAGGGAAAAACCGGAAGAAAACGGACCAGTTTGCTTTTCTGGGTAACAATTTGTATACACGATATCTTAAATACACATTTCCTCTGCTAGTGTCATAGGGGAAGCTCAATAATATTTTTTTTATTACAAAACAGATGAAGCAACCAATATAAAATACCAGACGACTATCGGTTGCGAATTTGACCAAAAGGGTGAAGAATTTTCTCGCAAACCCTACGCCCTTGCTGTCCAGAAAGGTTCTCCTCTCAAGGAGTCTATGTCCCATATGTAAAAACTTTTTGAATATTTTATTAAACTATTCAAATCGGCCTAAAAATCCTCTCTATTGACTTGAGTTTTTGGAAGCGTACGTTCCAGGCCATATAAACACCGAGTAGTCGGTAACAGCCCAACAGATCTAGCCTTTGAATTAAATACTGTCAAATGGTATTTAAAGCAATGTGAAGCATGACTATCCGCTTATGTGATGGGATACTTTGGTGATGCTTAGGTTATACGCTTAGGTTTACTATTATAAATATAGGTGACGCCACAGACTTCCGCTATCAAGTACTGGTAAACTGTGAGTTACAACTTACAAATGGTGGGCGAAGAATTTCCTCGTAAACCCTACACTTTAGTTCTCCAGCAGGGGTCACCACTCACAAGATCAATCCAAATGATGCGTAAGCGTGAACCAAATACTTCTTTCACGTTCGGCGCATTCCGTAAAGCTTCTAAAAATCCCTGTATTATTAAAGGTGTGCACAAAGCACTTAACCTCGTCTTGTAGATGTATTTGTCAATTTTGCTATTGCCTGGCTTGTTAGTTAAGTCTAGCATGTAGCATGGAATTATGCATGCAATTAGACGTCTCGTACTAAAACCTATTTTGTTGGAAATTGTTGTCTTATGATTGTTTGGTAATACATATATGCTATATGCATGCATTCCACATACCATAATATTATTTATTCTCTGATAGGATTCTAAAACTGTTGAACCAGCGTTACTTGGAACAACTGAAAGAGAATTGGTGGAGCGAGAATGACCTGGCAGTTCAATGTCCTAAGGATGACAGTCAATCTGACGGAATCAGCATTCACAACATTGGTTAGTTTGATCATTTGACAAAACTACGAGAAAACCATATTGCACATCCAGACTTGGGTCAATTACTTTAAAAATGTAATTAATTACAAATTACACCCTCATTTCTGATTATAATTAATTATAATTACAAATACATGGAGAAATTTTGAAAGTAATTAACTACAATTACAATTAAGTGGACAAAAATAAAAATGTAATTAATTTCAATTACAATTACCCAATTGTAATTGGAAATACAATTACAAATTACAATTCGAATTACTTTCTCGAAATGATGATTTTATGCGTGCTAACATCAGAGTTACATCGTTCTATTTGATGGTCAAAATTTTAAGTAATTGTAAAAAGTAATTGAGAAAAATATAAATTCAGTTACTACAAATTACAACTACAATTACACAAAATTTCTAACGTATTTAATTACAATTACAAATTACAGCTGGGTTTCTGAAAGTAATTAGAATTACGTAATTGTAATTGTATTTTGTAATTTAAATTACAATTATCAATGTAATTGACCCAAGTCTGTAGCACATCCAATCATTCCTTCTTGCTTGACTGGTCCAACGTGTTATATTATTTCAAACGGGCATATAACTTTGAAAATCTCGGCGTTTCAATGAAACTGTGCAACTGAAGCGTATTGATTACGTTTTGTGAAGGTGGTGTCTTCATCGTCATTTTCGTCGGAATTATAATGGCTTGTTTCACCCTCATATTTGAGTACTGGTGGTACCGGAAAAGGAACGTGTCTGCTGAAATTGAGGAAATGCAATTACCGGCACCGAAAGAGTTTGGCTCTGATTTTACTCCAACGACTGTTGATAAAACCAACTTTAACACCCAGTACAACAAGTAATAAAGCTGATGATGTATCATAAATGAAAGGAATTCCGGAGTATCAAAATCCGCACTAATTGATACGATTTCCTTTGCTTTCCAGACAAGCAGGGCGTACTGACCTCCCAACGATTGAAAATTCCTGGTAAAGTTATCTGGGTAAATACAAATTCGACGCTCAGTTTCTGGGTGGTCATATTACAGTGCACCATATCAGCAATTAATTATTTACTATACATTACACGCATCCTTGAAATTAATGTGACACTGTTGAAACGACAATGAAATATTGTCATTCAGATTACTATATCTTATGTAAAAATATATGCAAACAAATTGAAAAAATTGAGTTTTCTTGCACTCAATTAAATGAATATACATATAAACGTGAATTACTATATGATTACTTGCGCTCTTTATGGAACAACCTGTCTCGTGACCCAGCGCGGCGTTTAATTGAACCAAGAATATAAATGGGACCAACAAAATACGTTTCCATATGGCGGATGCGTCAATTTCCACTAGCACTCCACACAAATCCGGATTCGACTCTCGAATCCGAATTTGAATCCGGCCTAAGGATTCGATGTTATGGTTTCCAGTCTGAAGTCTGCACTCGGTCCGATTCAAATCCTTCTCGAGTTTTTATAAAATATAATACCAAACACGATTAACCAAGTACATGCAAATAACTACTCATTCCGTACCTTATCATCAAATAGGTTTTGAATTTGTAATTCCAGCCTACCAGATTCGACATGCCCAAGAATTTGGCATGACCATTGTCAGATTTTGTCGGTAGATAATAAACATATGTTTAGAAAATAAATAATTAAATTAAAAATTATACTGAAACCATGTCATCGTAAAATACAGACCCATAAGTAGTTTGTACTTCCCAGCAGCAACGACGGATAGCCGTTAAATATGTATTACTACGACCATTGTTTGCATAACATGCAAGGTAGTGCGCCCCTAGAAATTTAACATTATGGGCACGGAAATAAAGCGCCCTTTGTCTCATGCCACTAATGTTAACTGCCAACGGCGCCCCTAAGCTGCCAGTCCGGGCCGCGTATTACCAAACCCTACTGTATCTCGGCACCAGAGGCTGAAACTTGCCAACACTGCATAGACTAGCGTGCCACT
>JAQFYE010003111.1:0-16153 GCA_034694305.1 Protaphorura glebata
TTAGACTACCAATTGAGCTTAATTAGATTTGATAACTCTACTCTCTAATTTACTACACCCTGGCGCACTCCACTCAACCATAGCCATGGCATGGAATAAATTTCAACTTATCACAAAAATGCATTAAAAATTATACATTGTCACTTTGTACGCTGTAGTTCAAGTTCTGACGGGTAACGCCAGCCAACGGCACCTGTGATGTGCCTGGATTGTGAGACGATCAAGAAATATTTATATTGTGCATGTGTGTGTGAAAAAATATATGTGTCCAAAATGTTAGACAATCACACTCATGCTAAGGTTCACATACAAATTCCTAACAGGTTAGGTAGTGCTTGGTGTGTGAGACAGACGGGTATTTTGCTCCGGTACAAATGTACATTACGTATGTATTTACATTACATACAAGATGGGAATTTTCTTACGAGGGATGTATCTCTAGTGTAACTCACCCAAAATTTATGCCGGTTGGTATCGGATGGCCGAAAAAAAATTAGTTATGAGTTTTTTTCACACGTATTTTGATTCATTATTTTATACGATTTAGTAGATTATTTATTAAAATAAGATTTTTAAAAATTTTTGGTTCACAAAACAAGAAACACACATTTGTGAAAATAGTGTGGTATTTTGCATGCTAAAATGTTCAGAACCCCTTTTTCAAATTTTTTCTTTAAAATTGTGGTTTATTATTTGCGACCTAGGGAAGAAACCCTTGAATTGATTGGTCATCCAAGCAATTCGGATGTCAGTTTGCATATTTATGTACACATTAATGAACAAACAAACAAATATTCTTGGAACCAAAGCCATAGTAACACCCAAAATACATCCCTCGTGAATGCCTTGGTCTTTTCGGTTGTCATTCTGTCCAAGGGTTACAAAAATTGTCCACTAGGGAAATAGAGTAGAAAAGACAGATCCAGATCCAAATCCAGATTCTTGCAATGTAATGTAATGTAATTTCGTCCCAGTCCCACGACCACGATCTGTGTTTTCCAGTTTCAGAATTCACACACACACAGAGTTCGAGTCCCAGTCTGAGTCTCAGTGTACATTTGAGTGGCGCTCAGACCAGACGCAGTCAGCGCACCACATCCACAATGCATCGGCCTAAAACACTAACACTCCAGTCCAAAGGCGTTTCCTTAGCTCTAGCTCCCTTTTAGTTTCCTTTGTCTTAATTTTGTAATCTCACACAATCACCATGACAACCACAAAACGTATCCCAGAATTGTACATAGTCAAGGAGTCCATTGAAGACATACCGTCAGCTGTTAGGTCAGAAGCGAATGCAAATATATTAAATGTTCCAAATCCTGGTGGAAGTGCAAGTGGGCGGCGGAGGCATTCTTGGGTCTATGGGTAAATTATTTTTCAACATTTTTCAAAATTTCAAAGTTATTTCTAAAATTTGTCGAAATGAAGTTTCGGTAGGATTTTACTTTTTTTTTGTGTTTGTAACAATTTTTGCTAACAAAATCTTTCTAATCGCACAAATATATGCAATATTTGCGCCAAGCTATTAAAAGTGTGACTTTGACTTCCTAGTTGGCTTAGGATTAATGTTAAACTTTTAAGTACAAATGCACCAAATTTTTTCTCGACTATGTACAACGCAGAATATTTTTTATCAAAGAGAAAAGTTGTTCTCCAGCAAGGAACACGTGGTTGTATGAAAGGAGTGGAGTCTCTTTCTTGTGTAAATACATACGGCACTGCATTGTATTAATATTTTACGTACGTACGTGTGTACGTTGCGTTGGGGTTTGTTTTCATGGTAGAACTCAGCAAGTCTCAACTCAGCAATACTCAGCATGCGATTAGACGTACGTAGAATACATACTGCATTATTTAGCCAGTCTTTGTACACAATACACATACATATGTATGTACGCCTTTGTGAACGGATTATGTAATAAGAGACTCACACTCACTCCTATTATTTACATTACCTATACATTTAGCGATGATATCTTAACCTATGCACTTACGAATTTAAGTACGGGGCATCGCAATAATAATAAACTGTTTTTAGGCTCAAGTCGATTATCCTACCGATATCAAAAATACGCACGCAATAAAATATGAGAACGTAAAATTTCGTTCTTATTTGTATTGACTTTAGCATAGAATTTAATTTACGTTATTATTGAAACCCACTGTAAGGATTTATATTGAGAAATGCGTCTTCATAATTAGGTTACCATCAAAAATGTATATATCACTTTTGTGAGGAAATCGTTTACATTACGCATTTACTAAACGAGTTTTTGTTTATTTTGTGATTTTTGTAAGTTTTTTGGTTCCAACGGTTCAAAGTTACGAAAATTGGCCATATACGATTAACTGTATGCACTATGGCTCAGTACAGTAACAAAGATGCACAATTTTCGCCAACATACATCAATTTTGAAAAAAAAACAACATTATTTTGGTTCATTCTTGAACCACTTGAATTATTTCGTATTTTCTCAAGTAAAAAATAATGAAATATTTCACCCCTTGTAAGAACTTGTGTTTTGTCAGCTGAAAAATGTTGAAATGTTTCAATTCAGGAAAGAATTCGGATTTTTTTAGCTGGAAAATATTGACATATTTTAATCCTGGGAAGAAATTGAATTTCCTTAGCTGGGAAATATTGAAATATTTCAGCCCTTGTAAGAATTTGTGTTTTGTCAGCCGAAAAATATTGAAATTTATCATTCCCTAAAAGAATTTGAATTTTCTCGGTTTAAAAATGTTGAAATATTTCATCACCTTAAAGTTATTCGAATTTATTCAGCTGAAAAGTACTGAAATATTTCACCCCTTATAAAAAAATCGATACTCTGATTGTAGACACTAGGAATTAGGCAGGTTGACCTTAAGATTTTGCGATACACACGCTACGCTATGGCTATGTAAAATCTGAGCAGTAGTGCGTGTCCATGTCCGCCAAAACCACGAACCTAACCTAAATGTCAATATTTATAGAAATCCAATATTCCCCGGCTCAGAAACGCACCAGCCAGCCTCGCCTCGCATTGTATAAATTATGTGCCCTGCCAAGGAAAGAAATGTAAAATTATTGAGATTCTCAAGAACTGAGCGAGTTTCTAATTTTACACTCTAATATTTTGTCTTAAAAAAATACACAGTTGTTGGATATTAATCATATACACACATACAGATACACTCCTTTGCATTCATTCCACAGCCAGGTTTATTTCTATGCTCTGCGCGCGTCACACACAATAATTTACGATTATTACTACACGTAGACGTACTCTGAGCACTCATTTAAATTTAGCATCCAAAAAAATTCAAGCTTTAGCCAAGTCTTCTCTTTTTTTGAGATTTTCTCATCTTTTTCGCAGTAGAAATTCCGGATTAAATATGCTGAATGTCTTGCCAAAGAAAATATTAGATAGGTATTTCCTTCAAGGCTTTATTTAAAATTACCAGGGTAGGCTAGGTTAATTTTGACCAACGCGAGCTAATTCCTCAATATTTTCAGGTTCCCAAGGGCAGACTACGCTGATTTTGACTAGTATGCTAATTTTCAATTTTTGGTTAATTTCATTTAGTATGGCCAATAATTTCAGTTTTCACTGTTATAATCGAGTAAACAAAGATAAGTTGGGTAGTGCGTGTGACAAAGTGTTATGAATATGTCTAGGGACGGGAAATCATATGTATTTGTGTCAAGATTTCCTGTATAGCACGTTGTTCGCATGGATCGATACCACTGCATGGTCATTTAGGATTTCGTACGAGTGAGGCAGGGCATGGGCAGGCAGAATGACTTCCAGACTGTTTTTACCAAGACATCGATCGGTGGTCGGAATTTTCGGGATATCGTGTGTCGTTTCTGTCTCAACGGCAGGTGGCATGTAAAAAAATAAAAAAAAAGTATTGTTTTTACACAAGGGCGGTCATTAAGTACAGGTGGTCGCTTGTAAAGGTTTCCCGTTTATGGAAACTGTACTACATTAAAAAACGCTATTTAGGTGGTCGCTTGAACAGGTATCGCTTATCAATTTCTTTCGAGGTGAAAGAATTTGCATTAATTTGAATTTTTGGCATAAAAGTCCGAAAAACGGAGGAATTTTTTCTCTCCGTAGGAGAATCCTGAAAAACTTGGCACAATTTTAAGTTGGATTATTCAAGTTCAATGCGACAGACGTGACGATGATGTTTTTATTGATTGCGGGGGAAGCAAGTTTTGCGACTTCCGTTCCGACCCGACCGTAAAATATTCGAGTCATTTCCAAGGTAGTGCGTTTAAAAATAATTTTTGTCAGATAGAAGAAGAAATGTCGTCGTCGTCGTGGCGGTCCATTTAAGATTCGAGTTAAATTACCCGTGAGATATGTGATTAATAGAGGAATTGCGATTTAAAATGACAGCCCACGCTTATTGCCAGGGTTTCGTCATTTTTATTTTTCAAGGTTTGTTCAAAGATTCAGTTGCAGCATTTCAAATATTGGGGGAAATATTTGAGTGGTGATTCTTATTAAAATAAAAGCGGCAACTGTAACATTTTAGTGGCAATACGTATTTAAAACAGAAGCGGCTTTTATTATTTTGGTGGCGATTTTTAAATAAAATAGAAACGGCAACTATTATTTTAGTGGCGGTTTTTAAAACAAATAGAAACGGAGTTTATTATATCAAGCAGCCTTTATATTATCCCGAAAATATTCAACATTTGAAAGGTATGCATAACTGTCTGCAATAAAATATAGTACAATATCAGGGATGCCCGCGTTGTGTCAAATTTTTTTGCAAATTTAATACTTTGCATTTATTTCGTCCAAAAGCGCTTGAAGGATTTTGTCTTTCTGTGAAAAATGTTCAAATATGGCACCCCCTGAAATAGATCAGAAACTACAGAAAATCACTGTAAAATTGATTTAATTTGATGAACGGTTTACCCTTACGAATTGTTTGATGATAAGTTGGAAGTCCTTTAATGAATTCATGGGCATGCTGTGCATTCATTCAATGGGTTATATAAAACACACATTGCAGACGTCGACATACTGTGCACACAAGTCGTACAGATGAACAATAGCTATGTTGGAAGTCCCGACCATTTTCTCTATTCCACGAGTTATGAATGAGACACCAAAAGAATTACTGCTACAAAAGATAGACGACAAAATCTGTTCAAATATCTGAATTACATAAGCTGAATTCAAATCAATGTTACGAAAGACCACCGCAGAATCCGTACGATTAAAAGTGGACTATTGTAAATCGTTGTATTTTTGACATGTTGTAGCAGCCATTCTCCTGAACCCTTTCTGTCGAGATTATACATACTTCAACCCGAAAAGTCTAACTGTTAGACCGCTGGAAATACGGGTGCCCAGACATGAGTCAATTACGTTGGTAATTGTAATTTCAATTAGAAAATACGATTACAATTATGTAATCGTAATTGTAATTAATTACTTGGAAGATGTCTGTAATTTGTAATTGTAATTTGTAATTGAAATTACTTTTTTTCTCAATTAAATTTGTTGACTAGTAAAGATTGAAAAAAGTTTTTGATAGTGAAAGAGAAAATGCGTTTTAGTTCTGAAAAGGACAATAAAAGATATATTTGAAATTGTAATTTGAGTTGTAATTGTAATTGTAATTGTAATTAATTACATCAATAATTTTGCTTGTAATTTGTAATTGCAATTTAATTACTTTAAAAAGTAGGCTGTAATTTGTAATTAATTACATTTTCAATGTAATTGACCCAAGTCTGCGAGTGCCAAATGTACTTTCTGGGGTCATTGGAATTTAAAACGTATTCATGATATAAGAATGTACATTTGGCCCATGTATTTCGTCAGATTTTTCGGACAACGACCTTCACAAAAGTTGCACATGCTGTCAATGACTAAAACATATTAAATGTATCCAAATCAAACACCCTGCGCGTGCCGTAAGGACTGTGCGGTGTCCGGTGCTTTATGTAGTACCAACAAGTACACAGTAGTGATCTTGACGATTTCCGGCGAGTGGACGTAGTACGCTGCCCTACAGAACACCCCATGACAAAATACTTTGGATTTGACGCACAGATTATAATGACATGAATGACGGACGAGTTGTTTACTTGTATAATTACTATGTATAATTACGTTGATATGTCACACTAAAATGAAAGAAACAAACGAACATGCCAACAAATTCCAGGTAACCTTACCTACGTTGACTTTGACTTCCGCAATTTGTCTAAAAATCTCAAGTACGTCGTACAAATCATTAGCAACCATTAAATATTATTGGAATTTGGAGGGCGATTAACATGTAGTACAAAGTGTAGATAACTTATCTATCCTGTGCCCAGTCAAGTGCATCCTTAGTATAAAAATGTGCAAAATTTAAGCAATTGAGTGTCCAATTAGAGTTTTCGAATTACTACGTCTCTATTCATTCAGTTGGCTCGCAGTGCACAACACGTCCAGTTCAGTTGTAAAATTTATAGAGTTACAACATACAAATTTGTGACATTAGTTTTGAAACAGAACAGTTTTTCAATGGCTGCCAGTGCCAATTCACAAATTCCAAAATGGAAGCTATCTCCACTCATACTGGACAATATCCATCACCATGACAGAAAAGTTTCAACAGCCCGAAATCCGTTGACTATTTTGTCGCCGCAGTTGCCACCAAATTTTCGGCGGAAATTATCTGAGCACCAAAAGCCTGACTATTTAGAGAACATACAATCGCTGTCCAGGCAATTTCGCCTAGTCCAATTGTCAAATATCTTTAATTCTTCACCGGTTCGGATGGTGGACACGGTTACTCAGAGTGGATCACATGAATTTGAGTTAGTTGTTTTCTATATACACGGTGCTCCCAAATTAATGTAAAAATTCGCAGTTTTTAAAGCATTGACTAGATTTTCAACCAAAAAAAAATTGTTATTGAAATTTTGAAATGACTTGTTTTTTTTTTCACAAGTTCAACATTTTTTGATTAGTGAAGGGTATATTCTCGCTATAATAGTCATTCTTATTTTTTACTCTATGAAAATTTCGAATGCTAATAACGTTGTTGGGCTCCTGGAGAGTAAAGATGAGAAAGGCCGTTATAACGAGAATTCCCTTCGCTGATCCAAAAATGTTAAAATTGTGAAAAAAAAACAAGTCCTTTTGAAATTCCAGTAACAAATTTTTTTTTTGAAAATCTGATCCATATTTTTGATGCCGCGAATATTTGACACCCGGGACATTCAATTGGGACACCCTGTATATACCGTGTAATATTTGTGACCAATTTTGTGTATATTTCATTCTGAATACGCTGAAAAGCTTTGTATTTTTATACCCGTTGAATAAGTGACTGACTTGAACAGTTGAATTTCTGTTTGGCGATAGCATGGCATGGGTCGTAAGTCGGAATTTTCTTAACTCTGGAGTTTTCTCTCCTCCGAATCGATATCTCCCGGCAGCCAGGAAACAGGGCTATCCATTTCCATAATCCTCTTGCTCCAGTATTTCGCCTTGGGAATAAACAAGGTCTTGTAAGTCTACAGGGTGGACCATCAAGTACATTTACACTAGGAAATCTCCTGGTCGTTACGTTTATTGTCCTCTGTGTAATTGTGCGCGTTGCCATGTCATAGATTTGCAAATTGTGTATTACCATTGTCTAAAGTAAGCTAATTTTCTCAATTTTTTTTGGCGTGGGTGTGCCGAATAGGTCCAATTAAAATCCTAAGAGTAAGAACTTCTGTACTACCCAGAATTTCTCTTTGTTAAGAAAATCCTCCTCTTAAAATGAACAACCCATCAAGAACACATACAAATGAGGAGTTGCCATGTGTCTGTTTGTCTGCCTGTCTATATGTATGTTGAGATAAGTACAGAACGGATTTTGATGATTCCGTTGTCAATGGATTAAGATTTTTCTCGGAAGCATTTTGTAGCAAAAAAAATGTTAAAGAAAATCCGCACTGCCGTGGGCGGGGCGGGGGTGGGATAACCCGCCTTTTTTCACTGACTTTGTGAGGAAACTTTTGGACCGACCTAATGAGGACCAGTCTATAAAATGTAGAGAATTTTTCGGGGGCGGAATTGGACAATCAAAATTTCAAAAAGTCTAATCCCCTGATCTGAGAATTGACATCATGAAAACTACTGGCACAATTTTACGATACCATTGTCGAATCCTTCGGGGTTGGATTTCGGAAGTTAAATGTGAAATGTGCAAAGAGTCCCTTCCCCTAATGGAGGGAAATTTTGATTATTTTTGGCCAAGCTTATTGAAAATGATATTTTAGTATTAAATTCTGTCCAAAGAAGCGGGAATCGGGAAAATCATTTCCTCCGCTGGTATGAAGGGAAATAGAATGGTGTACAGGGTGGTCCATGATAACAGGTTGACCTAAATGGAATTCGATCAGCCATGTTGGAATTCGTGTAAAGTGGACACACTCAGTTATTCCATTATTAAATTCCATTTCCTCCCACTTACAGTTTCGACGTGGAGAATGATAATCGGAGACCTTTGGAGCCCCAACCCGGCGTTCAACTCCAAACACAAATGCCAAGAAGAGAATCATTTCTCTACAAGACGGACACGGAATTTGACATGAGTCCAAAGTCAGGCTCTCGAAATTCTTCCATTGTCTCCGAAGGGTGAGTTTTATAAAAATTTAAATTTACTATTGAGTCGCGATTCCACATAGCGGACTAAAAGCCTCAATACATATTACCTGCAGTGTACCTGAATGTGCCGTATAGAATCGTCACTTTACATTTTCACACACTAATTATTTGAATCAATATTACCTAGGCAAGGAGATGAATTGATTGTGACGCCATTCGCACAAATACTGGCCAGTTTGAGATCTGTACGGAACAACTACATCTCTCTTACGAACGTGTCCACACATAAGTGAGTATTCTTTCCATATTTTGACATCTGTCAGGCGTGCGCCATCTATGAGCTCAGAAATTAAAGACTGGAGTTGACTCAGCGATTTATCTACTCGCAGACGCATTTCTCGTTATATTAATCGAATAAATTACCATTGCGTCAACTAACATTTCTGCGAACTGTTTTTCGAAAGGTCAAGGAGGTCATCGACCATAGCCGGGGGATTAACTTCGACGGGAGGTGGACCTAAGAAGTCGTTCCCGGTTGGTACGGTCAGAGAAAATAAATTCCCACGACAAGGAATTTTTGAAAATGAATCCCTTCATTTTTATTCCTCACAGATGAGTCGAATACTAAACTGGCCCTGGAGACACTGGAGGAATTGGACTGGTGTTTGGATCAATTAGAAACGATTCAAACGCACAGGAGTGTGAGTGACATGGCCACTTCTAAGGTAAATGATACAAGAATTCAAGTTTTGGTGGATTTTGAAATTTTTGAAAGAAAATGATTTTGATTTTTGTCTAATTTTTAAATGATTTTAATTTTTGTCTAATTTTTGTCAAAAAGTTCAAACGGATGCTGAATAAAGAGCTCTCTCACTTCTCTGACACCTCAAAGTCCGGGAATCAAATCTCAGAGTATATCTCCACTACGTTTTTGGGTCAGTTTCAGCTTCAGTTCGATTGACGTGTCAAATGAAAGGTCACGTCAAATAATTGAATGATTTTGTATTGTTTTTTAAAGACAAGCAACAGGAGATGGACTTGCCGACTGTGCAGATTGATGAGGTGGCGGAAAATGTTGATGCATCGGAAGGTACACAGATTTTAATCGTTTAGTTAGACTAAAATTTAAATATTAATTGTTCAAATTATTTAAATAAATTGTAAAATAACCGCGAAATTTGAATTACAGTGAACGTGGAGAAGGTTCCACAATCCCCGCGAGTCATCGTGCCCATTAGCCCTGACAAAATCCCACTATACGCTTATGACACGGAAGAGGAATCGGAACTGGGCCAAGTAAGTTTCCGTTTAATTTTTATTAAAATTGCTGTCAAAATTCTCACGGAATCTTATACAGGGTGACACATAACCTTTGCCCCCCCCCCCATGGCCAGCCCAATCTGGGGAAGTCAGACAAGAAGTTAGATATTCATTTTGTAGAGAATCTAATGGAGGGTCTAGAGAGCTATTCCACTTGAAGATCCGATGCGCAACGGCGCTGACGAGCGTTTAAGCGACAATCGGCATGACAAAACAGATTTTTGAACGGCATTTTGACGAAAACGCGCCCAAAATAAAAAAAAATTAGAAAAATTTGCCGATGCTATTTTTTTTGCAATAATTTCATGCAATTTTCAATATTTTGTTGGACCGGCTTGGATAAAGTCGATTTTTCACTGGTGAGGCATTTTCATAAAAAAAAAACTCAGATTCCTCTCTCTAAAGGGTAAAGGCCCTGCCGGTAAATTAATTATTTTTTTTAATTAAAAATTATTTTGGACGCGTTTTCGTCATAATACCTTTGAAAAAACTGTTTTTTTTATGCCGATTTTTACTTAAACGCTCGTCAGCGCCACTACGCGCAACGGATCATCAAGTGGAATGTCTTCCCAGATCCCCAGATCCTTCATAAGATTCTCTACAAAATGCGAATCTCACTTTTTGACCGACTCACCCAGATTGGGCTGGCCAGGGGGGGGGGGCAATAGTTACGTGTCACCCTGTACTATCCTAAACTAGACTTAAGGTAGATACCTTAAGCCGGCCGGCATGCTTAAATATAATTGCGTGAGAACCGGATGTCAATATTTGTTGACCAACGGAGAAAATCTGAGAGTGTGACAAATACGTGTCCACAAACACCAATGACAGTTGTGTCTTGCAGTAGTTGTTAATGAGTAAATATTTATTTTCCGTCCAGATCCTGTCCGGAATAAACAATTGGTCGATCAACACGTTCCGCGTGGCAGCCATTACAACACATCACCCCCTCACCGTCATCGGTTATCGAATATTCAAAGAGCGAGACATTTTGAATCAATTCAAAATCCGGACAGCCACGCTAGTCACATTTTTAATAACACTGGAGGAGAAATACGTCAAGTCTGTACCATATCATAACTCCGCACATGCTGCAGATGTCATGCACTCGATTCACTACTTGTTGAATACACCCGCACTCGAGGTATTCATGTTCTCAAATTCTTATCCAAAATTTTGAAAAAAATATATTACAATTTTACGTAAATTTATAGTCGGTCTTCACAAACTTGGAAATACTCGCTGCCCTGTTCGGCGCAGCCGTCCACGATGTCGACCATCCTGGCCTCACCAATCAGTTTTTGGTTAACTCAGGTAAAATTTTTTCAATTTACACGATAGTGGGGCCAATTAGCCCACTTTGACCTAACGAGGGTCTAAATGTTAACTGGATTTTTAGGAGCCGAGCTGGCACTGATGTACAACGATGAGTCCGTACTTGAAAATCACCACTTAGCCGTGGCCTTTAAATTATTACAAAATGAGGGCTGTAATATTCTGGCTACATTGAGTAAAAAGCAGACTGTTACTTTAAGAAAAATGGTCATTGACATGGTAAGGATTTAAAGAAAGTGAGATGCACATTCTAGTGGTATTGACAATAGTAAACCTCAAGGTCCTCGCGACGGACATGTCTAAACACATGAGCTTACTGGCGGACTTGAAGACGATGGTGGAGACGAAAAAAGTTGCAGGGTCGGGAGTACTTCTCTTGGACAATTATACCGATCGAATTCAAGTATGCTGATCAAATATTTCTAACTTAGATAGTTTTTCAATTTTCGAAAAGTTAAAAAAAATTTTTTTTAAATTTTTCCAAATTTTTTTAAAAAAAATTTTTTTTTGAAATTTTTTTAAAATTTTAAAATTTTACTAAACTTGAATTCCAGGTGCTTCAAAACATGGTTCACTGCGCAGACTTATCAAACCCTACAAAGCCACTCCACATGTACAAGCAGTGGGTGAGTCGGTTAATGGAGGAATTCTTCGTACAAGGTGACAAGGAAAGGGAACACGGACTGGAGGTGTCACCCATGTGCGATCGCTTCAATTCCACCATAGAGAAGTCGCAGGTGGGTAATCGAGTCTAAGGGTCCGGATATAACCGACAAATTCCTATCATTTCACACCCAACAAATTCAGTC
Organism: Protaphorura glebata; assembly: GCA_034694305.1. Classification (NCBI taxonomy): domain Eukaryota; kingdom Metazoa; phylum Arthropoda; class Collembola; order Poduromorpha; family Onychiuridae; genus Protaphorura; species Protaphorura glebata. The sequence goes on from JAQFYE010003111.1 coordinate 12,068, forward strand.
AACCCAAAAAATTCCAAAAAAATCCGACAATTTCCGAATATTTTAAGTAAAATTTCAATTTCAAACACTATCGTACTAGCTCGTCAAGTTCCGATAAAATTCCGATAATATCCGATCAAGTTTGATAATTTCCTTACATCTAGGACAGTTCTCGGTCAAATTCCTACTAGTTCCGACCATTTCCGGATAGTTTAGATCATTTACGTTTTATGAATGGTTTCCAATCGATTATCTACAGTTCTTTAACGAGCGAGTCCGAAACATTTCCGAACAAATTTCGACAAAGATATTTTCCAATTCGTAATTTGACGGTTAAAGTATGACAATTTTTGATTTGATGGGATCATAGATTTGATTATATAACCTCGATGGTTTCCACAGGTCGGCTTCATCGACTACATCGTGCACCCCCTATGGGAAACATGGGCTGATCTCGTCTACCCGGATGCTCAGAATATATTGGATGAACTGGAAGAGAACCGAGAGTACTACAGTAGACTAGCGGACCCAGTGCCATCTAACGGAATAGAACGAAGCATGCAAATCAATATTGAAGAAGAAGAGGAAGATGAGTGTCCGGAGACCCCGACCCCTGGCCGTGTACATTTCTACTTGGACAAATGACAAGAGGGGACACCTGCACAAGCACAAGCACAAGCACAAACACAAGCACCGAATTCACCCGCACCTGAACAAGCGGCCAAACCAAACACTCTGATAATCGTACCTGAGGAGGGGGCGGGGCCGGCCCCTGTCGCCACACCAGAATGCACTGATTTGAAGAGTCCGGACGAGATATCAGAATCCTCCTTTCCAAAACAAGTAGAAGTAGTAAATGTAGTAGATGTTTCTAAGCCCCGCCCCTCATCAGCCCCACCTACTACGTCCAAGTCCAACGCGCCTTTATCAAATTCGACCTCATCCCCGTCAATGTACCGGAGGGTCCTTGGCCGGGTCCGCCATTTTATTGTTAAGAAATGACTTCAATTTCTTTAATTGTTTATTCTGTTTAAAAATTCATGGTGTTGTTGTTATTGTGCTCTGTCCCATTTGATATCGACGACGATGAAAAAATATATCAAAGTGTGTTGACCACGCTCGATTTTTTTTATAAATTCAAAGAGTTTTAATTCAACGCCGCGCCGCTAGATGTAGATTTGTTTCATGAAGATCATGAAACATGTTCAAAATACTGAAGAAGGCAATGGGTCTGCGTGTATAATGAATTTAAAATTACTAATCTATTTACTGAAGATTGACTACTAAAGAGCATTGTCTACCAATGGGATTATCTAACTATCATTTTAAGGTAAAATTTATTTATAAGCTGACCATCGTAATTCTGACCTGATTGATAGTCAGCCGTGACTTCAGTTACTTTCTTGAGCAAAGGATACACTGCACAAAGGGCAGGGCAAAAGACTCGCTGTCAGAATTGGCTGAATTTTGGATATGTTATAGCTCTAGACCTGCTGAACAACTTATGTGAAGGATGTACCCCAGAAAGTCGCACGGTTTTGGAGCTAGAAACACACGGGGGGTAGGTGCTTTGCCGAATCCACCCCGTGCGTGGCACGTGGCCAAAGGGCGAATCCGGATTAGTGGACAATTTACTGTCAACGCGAAAAAATGTTGCAGTATTCACAAATATCTGCCATTAATTGTAATTAAAAGAAATTAATCGACTTAATTCTCCAGCTAGAGAGTGGTTTACTCCCCTTTTTCTTGACTACTATATATTTAGTAACCAATGGAGAGAAAGTGGGACATGTATGATAATCTAGCATTTTCTAATACTAACTACAGATATATTGTTAACAGTACTTGAATTGAAACTTGAGTCCTGCTGGCGTCATGGCGTCCTTCATTTCTTCAATACTTCGTTAGTATGTGATTGACATACAATCCAGGACATTCCGGATGGATCTTGGAGGATTCTATCGACTTAACAATACTTATATTTCAACATTGACAGGGAAATTATAGATAAACACCGCCTAAAAGAGAATGGGACAAAACTCCATGGATAGGTACTAGAAACAATTAATTGGTTTGGTAAAATATTTGGAGGACAATGGTATCGTTGAATCACCAGATAATGTCCATCGTATCTACCGAATTCCTATCATTGTTGCAACCTACTGTACATTGGTCATAAATTTATTCCCTTGAAACAAGTGCCACTTTTAATTAATGAATGATATATATAATAAAGTCAGGAAGAATGAAGCGAGTCCGAGTAATTGGATGAATCCCATCCAGTGGAATCCCCACATGACAATCCCTACGAAATTCTTTTCATGGGTTTTTCCGAATTCCCCCGTATAGACAAATGAATTTGACTAATAATAAAAATTTGGAAGATTACGAAAGAAAATATGCGTACTTTTTAGAAAATTGTCCAATCGAAGAAACTTCGTGTCCGCGTAGCATTTTCCCGTGCACGCAATACTGCTCACACACATGACAGAAGTGACATGTTTGTACATATAAATATAAATTTATCTTGGGGTATGATTTTGTCCAGAGAAGTAATGATTTGATTCCATCAGTTTTGAAATTATAGTACAGATTTTAATTTAAATATTATGAATTCATTCAATTAAATTATTGAATTATTTTATCATTGATTACATATGTCGTCCCTTTGGACCATCCATAATTTCAAATGATACTCTTTACCCTTCCGCAAGTGTTTTGTATTTAGTGCCTTGGGTTATTTCGACCCATCGTCCGGAGCTATAAATCCAAATCCTTTGTCATCATTAATCTTTTTTATTGGTATTTACACACATTTACACATTTTGTTATTAATATTTCCTTACGCGATCCAAGTCATGGTCATGGTCAAAACTTCAGTTTATCGAAAGTAATTAGTCCTTGTGAGCTCAGTAAGAATTGCTAATTCGCGGAATGACTGCGTCAGGAATAGAACTGTCGGCACACTTTATATATAAATAATCACGAATTGGCTGTATGCTCTAATAATTGTTGGCTGTATGCTCTAATAATTGTTGGCTGTCATGAAATCAACATTATACGATGACATAAGGTAAAGCATTCCTTACAAAAGAAGGTAAGACAAAAATAAATGCGATTAATTCGTTCTGGAAGGAATAGAAATACGGTTAATAAGTCTAAGTAGTTAATTAAAAATTGAACGCAGTAGTAATGTTAAAAGCTTTTGTAAACTTACGGGGCAGTTTATGAGAAAATAAATAAATAAATAAAATGCGATTAATTAGCGGTGAGTATAAAAACCCTGTAAACAGATAAGTGGTGGTCTTTTCTAAAACTCTCGTTGTATTCCAGCACGCTGTCAGTTTTCTTCAAAAAAGAAATAAATGTTAATTCAAAATTTTGAGTTTCATCATGTTTCATCCTCAGTCAGTGGATTTTGCCTTGAAATTTCACCTTTCCTGACAACACACGAAACTAAAATTCTGAGGCAGAATCGACTTGATCAGAGAGTTCAGAGAATGTTGACCCATGACTTGAAATTGTCAGAAATCAATTGTGAATATGGTGGTGAAGTTTATTTGTCGAGTTTTCGAAGTTTTCGTGGCTTTTCAGGCGGAAGACGTTGAAAAAACGGCTGAGAAACTACGATTGCGGCGGTGGAGTTCGTTTTTTGAAATGGATTTTCAGGCGGAAGACCTTGAGAAATCTCTGAAAACGTGTATAGCCTAATTTTTTTGTTTTCAACTGCGCGCTGAACGCGATCGCGCTTTCAGATGTAGTTGAAATATTTTGTATAAGATCTCATTTGAGCTGATCTCTCCATAACGAGGTGACACTTGCTCGTACCTATCGCGGTTGTTGAGATATGAGGTGGGCTATACGTATTAGTCACCCTGCACTAGAAAAGATAAGAAATCAAGTCGTGCCGATGAATAAAATTGGCGCTATCCCAGGTGTCGAATGTAGAACAACGGTGATGCTGAAAATTTGGTAGGTAACTAACTTAGATAAAAAGAAATACTTTGAATTTTGTTAAATTCTGTTCGATATGTTTACATTTTAAGTAGGGGTTTTTTGGAAGTTCGAGTTGTTGGAGCTATTCTATAACAAAATGTAATTGTATTC
>JAQFYE010003112.1:0-16149 GCA_034694305.1 Protaphorura glebata
TTCGAGTTTCTAGCACGCATGGTTAAGAAATGAGAAAAATTGACAGGTGGCCAAATAAAAAAGAAGACACCCTGTAAGTTGTTCTTGTTGCGACTTAGTTTTGAAATTAAAGCGTTAGGATTTTTTAAATTAAAAGAAATGCGTTCGTCACGATGGCACATGAATTTTTGAATTCGAATTTTGTTATCGGAATCAGATATTCTGATCTTAAAATTAAAACTAAAATAAGGTTGAGCCACTAGGAATTTGAACGCAGAACTTGTGGATTGGTTTAATTGTGGTTATTAAATATGTTCATATTTTTGATTTTATGTAGACTTGGGAAGAAGTGACTCAGATGAAGTCAATGAGACTGAAGAGCAAGAATCCATACTCTGCAGCAGTATTAAAATTGAACCCGAGGATGGCGAAGGAATCGAGGAGACGAATTGTGTTCTAATGGATTCTTCTGGAGTAAATTTGTCGAGAGAGGAGATCAGCGCATTTTCACAAAGGATTGATCCATCAGATGAAGGTTTAGACTTTGAGGAATTTTCTGTTGATGTCGGAAGGAACATGCAATTTCAATCTCCTTCAACCTCCGGTGTAGTAGACTCGTTACCAGGTACGTGGAATGTGTTTGCCGTTACTGTCTTTGGTTTGGGTAGATATTTGATAATTATCGGCTTCGAAAGCACTGACAAATTGCGTAAACATTAGGAGGTTTAACTTTTAAGACGAGTTCAGAACAAAATGTGGAATACACGTACACGTCTATGAAAGGCATAGCCGTTTATGAAAACAGCGAAATGTGCAATCCTTTAATCATCTTCTCAAACATTATTTCAAATTGGAATTCCCATGTGCGAAATTTTCATATCGTCAAAAAAATTACATTTTGGGGGTCTGCATTTCTTGCATTTGGACCATTTTTAGCTATGTACTGTCAATAGGTAAATGTAGAATTAAATTAACTTGAGATGTGTTTGATGGTTTAGTTCATTCAAGCACGCCTACAATTATGCCGGGTTGGCAACAATTACTCTTTAAAATGATCAATTTTGGTGTACGTTCTCGGAATCACATTAAGAGGGTTGGATTCTGTGCATATGAATTCATAAAGGAGTCAAATACGTAGGAGGTACTGTTTAATAGTAAATAATAATAGAGTTAAATCTAAGTAGTATTGGTTTAAGTCGGTTTAGACTGTTAGCACCCATGACTACACGGCGCATCAATGCATCATTTGCAGAATCACGATTTTTTTTAGAAAACGTACCTTCATCCAGTAAAGCTTTTAGAATTCTCGTCTTATGGTTGTTTAGTGGTTCCTTTAAATGTACATTTTACCATTGACATTTTTCTCAAATAAATGAGCTTAGAGATAGCCTCGGTATGATATATTGTAGTCTAATTATTGAAGAGTTACCTTAACCTCGGCTACCCAATCCAAGTAAGGTATATGTAACGTAATAAGTAAGTGAAATAATGCAATTTTCCAGAGAATCTTGTGAGGGCTCTTAAGAGCTATTGGGGTTGGGTAAAATGGTTTGCGACCACCCTGAGCATTTATATATTTCTTAATCAAAGTGTTAGTAAATTGCTAATTACCGTATTTGATTAATTATAGCTCCTACTTGTAATGTAATCTGCATGGAATAAAGAAGTGTTCATGGTAATGACCGAGAGTGCATACTCACGGTGTTTATGAAAATGAATACTTCCTAGATTCTGGCAACGGACAATTGTGTTCAACTCTAGCGTCAATATTCCCAGCAAATTCATCAAAACGAAATCATTCACATACAGCTGAGCGTAAATTAGAAGCAATAGAATTTACCAGAACACACAGCGTGACATTAGCCAGTAAGATGTATGGAGTAGACAGGAAAACTATCCGGGGATGGCGTCAACAGGAAGAAAAAATCAAGAGACAAGTTGAAAGTGGTACGACATTAAAAAGTTTCCTCATTTCTGGAAGATTCGCCTCCAATTCTTGATTGCTTTTTAAAAATCAAAGAGGGATACCTCGGCGGAGTAACATACCCAAATATGTGACATTTGATTTGATACATTTATGACGAAAAAGCGGAACTTCAAACTACATGTGTTTCTCCAGAAATCTGATATCGATATTTCAATCAGATCACGCGTGTGGGATAATTGTCAGAAGTTGGAGTCTAATTTTATCAAACGCTCGGTGACACGTCGATATCACGTTTCTGGCCTGAACATTTAAGGTCGAATTCATATTTTGCATCAAAGTATCGTATCCAATTCAGATTATTCTGTATCTGATCTCGAATTATTTGTGTTGAATTCAGATTGATTTGAGTTACTATGTTACATCGAGTTTTTTTTTATTTCCCATTTATGTCATCATTGGTCTCACAGTATTTATTTAATTGAAGTTCTTCCGTTTTTTAAGCTAAAACTTAATGTCGTCAGAAAAAGGATATTGTGTTTTGTCTTTCTGAGTGGGCATGGGCTTGTTACTCCTCACGGTCACCCCTTAAAGAACAAAAATCTGATTTCTGGTTGATTTCTGTCAAAGGTAATCAGAATCGGCGACGATTGGATGGTGGGGGGAGGAAATTATCGTACCCCAACTTGGAGAATCAACTTTATATTTGGATTATGAAGAAACGGGAAGAGAGAAGTCTGATTTCTCGAAGTACGATTATGCGTAAGGCTGTGGATCTCTACATTTCTGGAGTGGACAATAATGGACACACTTTTAGCGCTTCGGAAGGATGGTTAAATAAATTTTTAACCCGGAAAATGTTAATCAAATCATCGTCTGAAAAAAGTCCAGTGAAGAATATGACTGATGGATCTCAAGAAACTGTGAATGATGAACTTCTTACTAGTTTCTAGTCAATATTTTGTGTGATTGTTACATGTGGTCGTAATACCAAATTTGTAACCCGAATTGTACAGAACATGTCAGCGAACTCAATGCAAGAATTGTCACCCTTTTTAGTTCGGCTAAATCTGGGAAATCTAATCAAATACGGTAGTCAGAGAGCGTTGTCCCGAAATCGCAATATTTTCAGTGCAGTGAGTGTAGTAGTTCACTTAAGAGCCATAAATTGAAATTTAAATTAGTCTGTATCTCTAATATTTAATTAGTTTTATGTTTTATTGTTTACTGTAGAAATTAAAATATTTTTGTTGTATATTTCATCCTCTAATGTAGTTCTCTCAGCGTCGATGTCAACTGTAAAGGAGAAGAGTCTTGTTTGGCAGTACTTTGAGAAAACTTCAGACATCACAGCGAGATGTATACTTTGCAAAGGAGGATTGTCTCGGAGGGGTGGGACAACAACAACACTCAGAAATCATTTAAAACTTAAACACAAGGAATTATTCCAAGAAATGCTCCAACGTGAAGCTGAAGAAAATATTCATAAAGTTATGAGGAAAAAAGCTGTTTCGCAAGACCTAAAATATTTCAACAATGACCAGCTTTCTCCGTGATGGATTATCAAAATGTACAAATCAGTGTCTGTGTCACAAGAGGTCACATTTTTTAGAAGTTAGAGCGAAAATGTTGACCTCAATTTAAAATTATTTTAAATTGAAATAAATTTTCAACTCTATCATTTGATGACAAACTCACTATTTTTGCTTAACACTACATTGTAAATCGCTGCGCTGTATACTTCAAAATATATTATTTACTCTTACCAGTGGTAAGATCACAGATGTTAATATTATCTTTATTGTTTTATATTTCCTGACAAATGTTTTACTTATAACTTTGATAGAAATAAATCAGTCGAATTTAGCAGGTGTTGTCTTGTTCTATTTTCGCTCTGAATTTAAATATATCTGTCCTAGTCAAGTTCAGCTCAGCCAGTTTAGAAAGTTAGATTGTCCTCTGAATAGAATATTTCGATGTCTCTGGTGTGTTTTCCGTGGCAGGATTCTAATACTCTTTACCCATGATGGAAATATACTGAATTCAATGAAAATATCATTCTGCCTATGACTACGCTAGATACATTAAGCCTAGTCTGTGTATACCTAATGTAGTTTAGTAGATCTAAACCATGGTTACAAACGAATTACCGTAGATAAAGTCGGGCTGGTCAATATATGCTCTAGGAATCTAGTCACTAATGTGAGCAGGATACATCAGCTCTCATTACCTACCCATTCATTAATTCCCGGTGTAGCAGGAATATATTTAACCTAGGTTAGATGTATCCCACCTACTGAAAGTACACTCTTTATCATTTGCAATATTGTCAGTGCTTTCGCTGCTCGAATACAGTATATTAGCGAATATGACGATGCTGTGAATTTAGTCATATTAATATTCGTCAAACGCACTCCTGTCGGCATAGTCCAGGGAGCTCGAAATTTTGCAATTTAGGTTTTCAAATAAATTGTTCAAAAGAATTCCAATAAGAAAGAGTAAGTATTAGTTCGAAACAAATATTTTTATTGTATTTATAGAATTTGAGATGCGTGTCAACCACGCTTTAAGGAATGTCAAAAGTGCTCTTAAACAACAACAAGAGACTCTAAATATTTTAATGGAGGCGCCGGATCCCCAGTACGAGCAAATCATATTCGAAAGTCAGTTTGTCACACTTCCTGTGACAACAACGTGGGAATTGCTCGCATTGGACAAAATCGTCAAGGAATCTGAAGATTTTAGACAGAGGCTGGTATAGTCAGACAAGAATCGAACAAATATATATTCTGGCCATGGATAATTATAATCGTACTAAATCTGCAGATATTGAGCCTAGGTAACTGCGTTAGAGGATTGGACACAAAGGATGCAACTAAAAGAATAATGGCTCAACTCATTACAAATGAATTGGCTGCTAATTGTGATTGGATCGGAGAAATAAAAAAATTGAACTTTTCAACTATGGCGATCAAAGATATTGTTTTTTGTAAGTTTTTTCAGGCTACAAAAGGGGGTAGCCTTCTGGAATATTCTATATGTTTGCATTTGTTGGGACCGGAATGTGTCTCGGTGGGATTTGGCTGACATTTTTAACATAAATTCAATGCGTAAATACTGATGGTCTAAACTAGAACCTTATTAACTTCAGCGAAATCCCAGCAAATCGTCAAACGTTTAAGAAATGAATTGTCTATTATTTTTAATTATGTGCTTACTGAATTTAGCGGCCGTGAGACAATACTCACGTACACCAAATACAACGGAGAAGATTGCAGAACAGTTTATGAAGCTCTGGTTGAAATACGCGACAGCCAGATACTCGTATTCTTCTGACAAAAAGTAAAATACCATTTGACTTAAAGAAAATTCTATTCCCTTTAAATGTAAATATTTTTCTGCATTAGAAAATTAACGCTTCACTTAATTTATATCTGGTGTTGTAAACCGATTGGATTTATAAGATCGTCATTTTGTTGAGTTCATAGTGACCATGCAATCGATGGAATCTTGGCTGACCCAGAAACGGAACCGAGTCAAATTCGATTTGAATGTATTAAAAAAGAAATTCCAGTCTCAGTCCCACCAAAGCTAATTTCCACCTTGAGATCGCCAGACACTTCAAGTCCAACTAAAATTCCGCCGAGACGACATAGGTCATCAGTATATGGGTATTTTGATTGGGACCAAAGTGACGGGAAATATCACTGCAAGTATTGCAGGTACCACTTTACGTCGGATCATCTCAAATGTTTCTATGCACTGTTGTGCATCCATTTACTGCATCCCGCTAAACCCTAAACTGAATGCTTCGAGGAAATACCGGTATATACATTTTCTACGGAATTTGATCTACAGATGCGGTAAAGTCTAATCAACATACGAGTATGTATATTTTCTCTCGCGTGTGACGAGAGAGATTTCTAATTTGAATTTTCTAATGCCGTCTCTCGGGACACGACGCGACGTTGAGTTGAAAATATTAATCACTCTCGGGACGCCAGAAGGGGAATTCCAGAGAATGTATATCTCAATCTTTTCCGTAAACGTTTGGTGTAGCGGGTTTAAAGTTTTGAAGTACCTTGTATCTCATCAATATCAATTAATTTAAATATTTCTTTAAATTTTCAGTGCTTGCTACAAAATTGATAAAAAGTCAGGGTCAACTAGTGGACTACTTCGACACACCCGAAAGCATTTTGCTCACTTGAACGAAAGGGTTGAACAAGAAGATATTGAATAATTTAATTTTTAGTAAAACTGAAGATGAGGTTAGACCTAGACGTTCATATTGTGACATGCATTTATAAGTTGATACGATTTTGCATTGATTTTTGTTGTAAATGAAAGATATTTGCTTGATTTGACAAAATTTGCCGTTAATTTCAATTGATTGACTATTGTATAATATTATGTTATTGAGTAGGAATGATTTAATTTATTTACAACGTACACCCGAAACAAATGCATGAAAATAAACGCAGGTACTTTGAACATACTGCCGACAGTGGGAAACACGAGGCTACGAGCTACTGAACAACATGATTTTTATGTCATTCCTGTGTTTAATTCAAACATCTTCGTACTTGTGAAAGTCCGGTAAAATGCTCGTGAGATTCATCTTATGACATCATCCTCGCAAACAATTTCCTACGCTTCAATCTTTCATTAATGCTGATAACTAAAATGACAATTTTCGAGAACTATTGAACACCGGTCGATATTTTCGCATAGATCCAGCTCTCGAGATCAGGTTTGGCATATCCATCCGAAATATTTTGGTTTTGTAGTTCACTCTTGTAGTTTTTGATCTACCTACTATTAAATTGTGACCTATCAATGGCCGTTCCCTTCACATCTTTGTTATGCAGTCTTTTATACGATTTATTGCAGATCAAGTTTTCGGAACGGAATTTTGAAAGAATTCTCCCAAAATTTCGCAAATTCAGGAAATTTTGTTAATTAGAATGGACAACAGTGCGACACTTTTACTGACGGATTTCTAGGATTCTAACAAAGCAATAAACACTTGGGGAAATTAGACAATTTCAGGTCGTTCATATTAATTCAATGTGCATACGGTTCCACGAAAAGAAAAAATATAATTTGATAAGACTGAATTTCTCAGCCATTATAATGCATTCATTCCTGCACCAAATTAATATTTTTTATAGAAGGCAAACAAGAGTTTAGTAGAAATTGGTCCGTACCGATTTTAACGGATAGTGAGATTTATATTTAAAAATGAAATCCAAGGCAAAACCGATTTTGCAGATGATCTTGGCTTCTGGAAATATGTTCGTATAAATTTATGTACGTTCACGTTTGCAATAAAATTACTCGTCGATTTATTACAGTACTACCGTTATAACTTCAGGCATCTTCAGTCTTCAGTACAATTTTAGCCGAGTACGATATGATATGATCGTGTATTCTCTTAAAGTGGTTAAATGATAGAACAAATCACCTGTTTTGATGGTCATATAGTTCGTCCTTTCATATACCTTGCGATTAAATCCAACAAGATAGTTTAGTTGGGGTACTGAAAATCCTAAATGAAATCCTAAATGTAAATGAACGATGAGACTGGGTTTCTATTCCTGGAACAACCTTTTCCGTCGTGGGGTTAAATTAGAACCCAAGCGTCTGTCGGACCCGGGTTTTATCAATAGGACCTCACTTTCGTATAAATTTTACTAGGTAAATTATTATTTAAAGACTAAATAAACTGTAACTGTAAATAAAGGCATAAGGACGGAAGTTTAACTCGGCTCATATTTGAAACTTAGTTTGTTTCCAGGCCCGGCAGAATTGACTTTTTGGTTCGGCTTACTATTCGAACCAATGCTTTATGCAATTAGTCGGCCATTTTTAGGCTAGACGAATTTCGAGACAAGTTATGTAAAATTGAAATTTTGAATCCTGTGTATTGTGTACTTATACCATTTAAAACTAAGATTTCTTTCGTAGTTCTCACGCCGCAGCTTCAATTTCAATTATTTTAAATATAAGGCCTTTTAATAAATAGGTCGCTTGAATCAAAGTATACGTTCGAAGTTTGCAGGGATATTCCTATTCTTATTCTTATTCTGAATTAACGACGAACCCGAATGATCCAGAGTGTAAAAATTACAAACCACTGCGCGGTTTTGTCGATTATTGAATCAACAATGAAGAGCAATATTTATCTTGTATATAATTTTGTAAAATTCATTACTATTTTCAAGGGTTTTCATGCCAGGAAATGAAAATATGATTTGCGAAATGTTTGATCAAGGGGTTTGCGGTGCAAAATGAGAATGAAGAGCTAAACTGATCAGGACATACGAGTGTGCGTCCCTATTCTATATATTTGGTTCGGCCGTGACCACTAATTATAAAGCAGCCTGTTAACAGTTGTACAATGACTAACTGTGCGCAATTTCTACACTGAATAATGTGCATATTATTTTTAAATTATTTTCGCTCATTATGGTGTATTTGTACAGTTTGTCTGAGGTACTACATTGTGTTCATTTTTTCATCCATTTGACCTAATTTCCAGGAGAGTTTATTTCAAAGTAAAAAATTACCTCAATTGCAATCTAACATGTTAAAGAGTAATTTGATTGAATCCTGGGAACACACGGAAAGAATGACAACTATAGACTTGATACGCATAAGCGTCCACACCGAGTTGGCCAATGTAGCAAACATATCAGCCACCATTACGAACTTACGAGGTTAACGATGGCTACTAAAAATCAGATCGGATTCTCAAATACTTTGTTGAATCCTTTATAAAACTCCTTACAAAATTCGTATCGCCGGAATAATACTTTTCACTTCACTTTCACTTCATGACAAAATTAACATACGTTGTAATGGTCGCTAACCAGTTTTCACTATTTTTTAGTTTTGTTATTTTATTTCCGTAAGCATAATGCTAATTTTGTCATGAAGTGAAAGTGAAGTGAAAAGTATAAATCTGGCGTATGTCATGATTTCTCCTTCACGACCATTTATTTCCATTGTGTCTAACGGGTATGAGCGTTGCAGGGCTCACTACATAATAATCTGTGTATTCTGAAAATGGAAGAATTTCAGAGGTCAGCCTTTTTGCATTATTACTACCTGACTGACTTTGTTTCCCATAAATAAAATGTCAGGATCCGCGTATATTATGTTAATTGAATGCAGATACGACTCGTACACTGTCAATGAATTTGTCCTTCGTTTAACATTTGAAAAATGTTATCTGTCAGGTCAACCTATCATAAGCTATTTCTATTTTTATCAATTCTATTGTACTCAAAAGTGTGAATCTTTTAAGCTGGACTCTCACATTATATATATATCTCAAAGAGCTCTTCACTGTTATCAACTTGCATAGTAATTAGTTGAACACGAAAATCTCCCAGCAATGTAATTTCCCGTGATAGATTGATAATTTTGTATATTTTACAATCCACTTATAAATCTTTAAGTATTTGGCATCCGGTCCAATGCTAACCGTGCAATAAAACTATGAAATTAAGCACTTCAAATTATGTGAGGATTAGAGATTAACTTGCATTGACTGATATAAAAGGCAGCAGTAATTACCTTGTGAAAATTGAGTTTTAGTCGGACATTGCTGTCTTCTCCGATTCAACCTAAAAATTTCAGGTTAGTTAAGAATTAAAATTTAGGTTTTTTTATTAATTGCCGTAACTGGCAGAATCAGCACCCAGGCGTTTATTTGATAACGACAACGGCCTGCCCGGCGTTTATTTGAGCAACTCGACTACGCGCTCTTAAGGAACAACCTCTCTCGTGACCTGGCGGCTAATTGAGCCAGGGCGGTTATTCGGTCATTTACGGTATTCGGTATTTCTACCTCCCGGTTAGATCGCGGTTCGATATGTGCTCGAGGCGAAGAACATGTGGGGGCGGCGGAAACTCTTGGAGCTATTCTTGGTCAAGTGACGGGAGTTGGTCATCGACTGGAAATGTCCCCGTTCAGTATCTCCAAAGCTGCGGTCAACAACAGAAACAGGATTCTGATAATGAGAATGAACGTGAAGAAAAGGCAGTAGTCTCTAACAAGAGCGGATCTGAACGAGGTTGTGAATAATGTAGAAATAGCAATAGAATAATTCTTCTGAGGTCATGGTCTCATTTTGTTATTATCATTCGAATCTTGAGGTCAAGAAGGCCAGTGTGTTTTAATTTCAGCTCATAACTAGGATATTAATCTCAGCCCTAGCGCCACTTTTATTAGATCTGAGGTCAGGCGATTCAGGGGGGTCTCCTATACTAGATTCATTTCCCCGACTTAGAATTTCTTTCATTCATAACTAACGATCCCACTTCTAAAATACTTGCAGATTACTATCAAGAAGGTTTGTACTTGCACAATTGGTACAGAAAGCGCCACGGTGCACCGAAGTTAGTTTTGACAGATCGGGTATTCTACTTAACGCAATTATCCCAAATTACGATTACCAAAATTTATTTCAAATTAAAATGCTAAATGTTAATTCTAAATAGTTAAATAAAATCGCGGATGCTTATGCCTACAAACTGGCTTGTGCAAGACAACTTGTGCACTCAACTGGTAAAGACTATGGAGAAAATTTGTACATGTCGTCTGACACAAATGCTTCTAAGAAAGAACATGTCCGCATGGCCTGTAAGATGTGGTACGCTGAGAAAAAGGACTACAACTTTTCATATGGAGGATTTTCAATGCAAACCGGACATTTTACTGCCATGGTATGGAAGGCAACAACTCAGGTCGGAATTGGTTGTTGGATTGCAAACGGCTGTGCTATCGTGGTCGCCAATTACAAAGTCTTCCCAAATATGCAGGGAGAATTCGGGAGAAATGTCCTTCCCTGGAGGTAAAATATCTATTCATTCCAAAAAATGAAATTGAAATAGTATCCGGCAATGCCAGGGCTTCGGTAAGGCCGTAAGACTCAGGGTAGTGAGTGCTGGGCTTTAATCCATCAGGTCTCTGGTTAATACCTGGTCGGTCGACTTCCCAATTCCTTGTACGGCTGAGTATTGGCACGATATATGGTCCTCAGAGGTCTTGTTTGAATTATCTTGGTAGATGGGTTCTCTAGGGTTACTTCTCCAGAGAAGAGTCACTTCGTTGATATCAATTCAGAATTTTGTAAAGCTGGTAAAGCCCGAATTTGAACTGAATAAGTTTAAATGAGTATAACAGTAACTTTAACCGAGCGTCTTTTTCTGCCATGTTAGGGAAATGCCCGATTCTGACGATGAGCGAGAAGAAGAAAAAAAGAAGGAAGTGGCCGCCGCGGCCACTAAGAAGGAGGAGGAAGAAAAACGTGCACAAGAATCTGCTTCGAAAACTGAAGTAGAAAATGTCGCCCCCGAGCAAGATATCATTCCGGAAGTTGTCAAGAAAGATTTCGATGCGAAGGCCGATGAAAATTCAACGATTGGTTGGTCCGAACTGAAATCACTATTGAACGAAAACATCAAAGTTGAGTTCAATTTCGATGGATTTGATAAAACAATCAGTAGTTTATTGGTAAGTTATTCATAATATAAGCACTTAATTAATGTTGTCGGACGGCACAGTCTACATTACCTTCACGTTTTCAGATCAGTCTGATGACAATCAGAACCAAAGAGAAACACCGAGTTAATCTTGAAGAATTTTGGGAAATTATTAAATGTGTGGAAGGTTTTCTGGATGCTTACACAGAATTTGACGTAGATAATTCTGGAGCGCTGGATCCATTCGAATTGAAAGCAGCGTTGGAGGAAGCAGGTTTCAGTGTTGGGTACAAAACTTACCAAACACTCCAGAAACTTTTTTCAGATGATGAGTCTGGTGACATGAACTTCAGAGGATTTGTCCTTTGCTTCATTCTTCTTTCAAAATTGCAAATTGTCCAAGAGAAGAAAAGTGCCAAAGGTGGATTGTTCGAAGACTTCTCAATGAAGGATTGGATGCAATCGGAGATAAATGCAATTTCACCAGAATGAACATTTGAATGTTCCGTCAAAGAAAAATTAACTTAATAAAAATATATCATGAATTTTATTTCGACGTGTTATTGTTGTAGTGCTGATTTCTGGAATACTTTGTATAGAGTAAGAGTACTTTTTTCAAAAAATAAATTGTATTGAACTTGAAAAAGTACGTTAGATTATGTAAGTCGATCAAGGGTTAGCGGAGGTTACAAAATTATATTCTCCTTCCTAGTCCTTATCTCTATTTCACTACATTTGTGTCTAAACTAAACTAAGGTCTTTAACGCCAGTCCTATCAGTTCTATCATTGCGAATCACCGAACTCATGTGATTATGCGAATACACCTTCGCTGACCTCCGGAGGTCAAAGAGAAACTGCCTTCCATCGAACACGTTGACAGCAGAACTAATATTAATTATGATACCGATCTGATGTAACTGATGTCCGTCTCATTTCGACGAAATCCATCGTTTTAAAATATTTATATGCAGTGACAATAAAAATGTTAATGCAGGAAGTTGTTAGCACTTTTAAGCCAGGACTTACCGGCGCTATATACAGCCGTCTTGTCAGTAAATCATTTTTAATGGATTTACAAGTTGAAAAAGGTAACATGGAACTGAGAAATCCGAGTATGGAACATACAACGCCATAATACTTTAAAATACTGCACTGCGTCAAATACACGAGAACTAATAGAATAGAATATATTACGGTTTATTTCCCTAGGTCGAAGTTATAAGACATACCTAATCGAACATTTAAATTATGTAGTTGCGTGTGCGTCAATTCTTGATAAAATTAAATGGAGCTATTTCTACGAAGCTGACATAACTCATTAAATTGACCACAAAATGACATATTTTTCCATAAGAGGTGGTTACCACCCACATGTCAATCTATTTTTAATCATTTCGAAGAAATTCTGTATTTTAGATTGTTTATATTGGATTTCGAAATAACAAAAATGTTTACGAACATTTGGAATATTAATTTTGGACCTACTGTCATCCCTGTCCTGTCATATCTTGCATAATAAACTTTCTAAGGTATAAAAGAACGCGAATCTATATGAAAAAATATTAGTATTTAACGCACTGACTAAACCACTACATTCCTGCAACTGCAAATCGCTCAATTCGTTTAAAAGAAATCGAAAACACGATGGGATACCTCTCTTCGTATATAGTTTGGTTTTCCTTAATTTGGCATACGTTATCGATCATCGCCCACCAAATCCGCGTCATCAATAAATGTGACCAAGATATTTGGGTCGGAACATTTGGAGACAATGAAATTCCAGCCGAAGGTAATTTTTTTCTTAGCCGTGGACAACAAAAAACATTTAACGTGAGGCACAAATGGACATCAGGACGAGTTTGGGGAAAAACTGGATGTGATTCTAATGGACGTAATTGTAAGACTGGTGATGCACCTCCTGGTGGTCGAACAACTTTGAGTGCCGTCACGTTGGCAGAATTTGGATTGGACACAGATTTTATGTCATTAGATTTTTATGATATTAGTCAAGTGGACGGATTCAATTTACCAATGGCCATCAAACCTTTTGGAACCAAACCTGGAGACAAATGTAGGAGAGTTGAGTGCAAATTTAATTTTGGAGTTTGTCCTCAAAGTTTTAAAGTTTTAGATGGAGGAAAAGTTGTGGCTTGCAAAAGTGCTTGCACTGCCACTCGTGAAGGAAAATATTGTTGTCCAGAACCTCAATATAATCGTGAAAGTTGTCCACAGCCATCAGACTTTTCAAGAATTTTTAAAAACCAGTGTCCAGATGCCTACAGTTATGCTTATGATGATGCTACGAGTGTCTTTGCTTGTATCAGTACCTCCACAGATTCAAGTGGCTATGAAGTTACCTTCTGCCCGTGAAAATTTAATTGAATCTAAATACCCACGGGGGAAAAGATATTAGCGGCATAGACACAAATTGTATTAGTATGACCCTTTAGTAAAGATATGTTAAATGTACTGATCGTAAGATATTTATAATAATGTGTCAATAAATCTTGTAACTGCTGATACTGGTTAAAGTATTGTAGTACATGTTCAATTATTTTCCGTACAATGGGTACAGTTCTCCATTGACAAATCAGACCCAGTTCTTCTGATTTAACATTACAACTGTGGTTCAAAACTAACCTAACTCGGCTGTTCTTTTATAATTTTGGACTTTTTTTGAAAAGCGAACAAATGATTCATAGTCCATGAATCTGCGTTGCGTGCCGAAAAGACGATCAGAGTTTTCCAGACAAAAGGAAACAATGTTACAACTGGGGTAGTATCGACGGGAGTTCTTCCATATCATTATGTTTGCAAAAAAAAGATAAAAAATTAGAATGCACATTTTGATAATGACATTAGAAACTGTAGCGATGGAAACTGTAGCGAGAGATGGGTCTCCTAAAATGTTATTGGTCTCAATCATTTCACCGATTCGGCTGCTCGTTCTCTTATGTTTCCACTTACGGTAATTATTTAAGAAGCATCAATTTGGCATGCCCCCCGAACTTCTAGCGTTCTAGCAACCTCATTATCCCCCACTGATTTTTATTATTCCAGCATCTTTTTGGTAAAATTGTTTAAAATTTCAAATCAGACCGTACACATAAAAATCCGGATGCTTCAAGTCGATGAACAATCATTATGTGTCGATTTTCAATTTATTTTATTGAACTATTCGAAATTGGCTAATTCCGTTATCAGAGGGGTTGTCCAGCTGTATTAATATAAGTCATAAAACTCTATTTTAAACTAATAGCTAGTGGCGTCTAACAAAACAATGGTATGCCAATTACAGTTTACTGAAGTGGTACTATTAATAATATGAAGTCTGTGGTCCTATTGACCACTTCATATTTATTCATATTCTCCCGAATGTCATGTCGAGGAATCCTCTCCTCTTGAAAATATATTATTTTTCGGTTTGAGCTTTATTGAGTAGAAACATAAACTTCTTTGATGGAAGAAATCCTTGCTTGGATCCGTTACCGAGTAACCGAAACCCCGATATGGAGAAATCGCAACGGCCAACGCTGTGCTATTCTTCCGAACTTGCTGTGTATTACTATCTTCTCGTAATGTTCGCTAAAGAATTTGAGGAAATTAATTAAAGGAATGACCACATCAAGCCGTACTTGACGTGATCAATTAACATGTATTCTTTCCCCGAGATTTTCTCAGGATTCAATTAAGAGTCGCCATTCCAAGGACGCGAGGCACTTTAATTGAATTACAGGACCTAGATTTGCGGAAAATCGCTCATGTAAACGCAGTAAAATGTATAAAAATTAATGTAAGTTGTAAGTGCACTATTTCTTCCGCGTTAGAGCTAACAAGGTGACAACAATGATTTTTTTTCTCAGTCCATGCACTATCATAAAGTACATACTTTTCAAATTCATTTAGTAAATGTTATTTTCGTTTTCGATTGCACTATTTTTGCAAATCTTCCAGTTCTAGGTTATAAAATAGTTTCGGTTCAACCGGTGGTGATCTGAGCTAAATATTAGAACATTGAAAAAAACTAAATTGACACACAGAGATACTCGTTTATATGTGTACGTATGTGAGTGTTCTGGTGATCCCTTACCAAAGTCCTATATGAACGTGCGTGTGTTAGTTTGAGTGGAATGTAAGACCATTCGTGACCTTATGGGATGTAGACACTGGAAGTTTCCGTTTACGCTGTTGAATTGCCCGATTGTTTGACAATCAACCAGCTTTTGCGTCAAGTTGGCTAAAAATTTAATCTGGCAAATGTGCCGCTAATACCAGAGAAAATGTAAAATAATTTGGCCAATGACGAAACTGTGAAGAAGTCAGCGTGACAAATTAGTCAGTCATTATTCGAAATTGTTCCAAGACCATTTTATAAATTCAGGTTATAAGAAATCCGAAGAAAAATTTAGTAGGACTGATTTTTTTTGTACTGGACCAAAATGTACAATTTTAGAAATCCATTTTTTGAAAACATTGAAATTCGTCCCAAGACCTATTTTCAACAGACATTTCTTGAATAGCGTGGCGTATAGTTCAGTCGTCACTATTTACGTTGACACATTCCAGAATATTTGTTCGTGTGTCCGGAACGTAAGACAATTAATAATGCCAACTTTTCTCTGAATCCATATCCGTATATAATGCCTTCCCTACTGCGTGAACTATTATGTTTTCTTAAAGCCGTGATTGTTCTCCTCGTCATTCTAATTTTGATGACCCCCCTATTCATTTGGTGTCTGACGGTTAAAAT
>JAQFYE010003113.1:0-16146 GCA_034694305.1 Protaphorura glebata
AATTCGACTCATACAGCATACAAAGTACACGAACGAAGAACAAATACAAGATGACAGTCCGAATAGCCTTCGGGTACCGGGGTACATCAGACTATAAATGTGTGTTTGTTTGAATAGGCTGACCTGAAGGTTGGTATAATGACGGCATTGGTAATGAAAAAGGTTCAGGTATCGAACGATTAGGTGATGATCGATTTGGTGATGATCGATTTGGTGATGATCGATTTGGTGAAGACTCAGGTTGTTCTAAAACATTCTCTACGGGAGGTTGATTTTGCCGACCAGAGTTTCGTTTTTTGTTTTGTTCCAATTGCATTTGGGTTAAACCATTTTTAATTCTAACATTTCCAAATTCCGGGATTGTTTCAATATAATTACGATTTTGAAACACAATCATTTTTGAACCAAAGTCTGGAAGGTCAACTCGAATCGGACAACGGTTTTCACTATTTGGCTTAGGATTACCAACACGAGAAGTATACTTTGGTATAACATTGTGATTTGGAAACACGGTCTTTAGAATTTTTGACACAAAGGCACGATCAGATTTTGGGTCCATGTCTTTGACACCCATGATGATAAAACTGTTTTGTGTTTTTAAACGTAGAATGTCTTCTTGAAGGTATTAATGTTGGAATTATCAGAAATTCTTTTCGACAGTTCAAGCACATAATTTTTAAGTTTATCAATTTCCACTGAGTTTATTTTAATGTTAGATTCAATTTCATTCAGTCGCGGACTGAGTGCTGTAACAAAGTTCTCAGTAGCTAAAGCAAGCGCACAATCCCACCATGCCGGTTTGTCAGTTGGAATACTTTCCATGTTCAGAAAATTAGAGTTTTAGATCAAAATGAACAATTTTGACCAGGATTAGCTTTTTATAGTCACTGAATTATTCTCAAACTGTAATGTCACTATAATTAAACTCTAAATTAATCTTGTATTGTGTGTTTTCAAAATTTTGAAGTTGAAAAATGTGAGAGCAGTCCAGGAATTAGTGTCAGTGTCAGTAAATTGTCTCGTTGTAACTGCAGGAAATCTGGTACTGAATGGTCGTCCGAGTTGAAATTTCTAATTTTGGACATTCTAATATTTAATTATTTTCTGCAGGACTTCACCTGATCATTCATTAAACTAACGTCTGTTTGTTCTCATAGCCCAGTTTTGAACCAATATTACTCAGATCCTAGTACTGACAGCCCAGTTCGTATATGTTTTAACTGAAAAATACATTTTAAAGCGCACATTAATTGATGTCATACCAATGCGGACAATCCGACATCGATATTCTTTTCAACTGTTTGGTATCGGTAACGAATGGGAAGTGCTCTGAGCCTACAGTAAGTAACCAGAATCTGCGTGGTGCGGTCTTTATGAGCACGGGGGTAGATCAATTCAATCATATCTGTCTTCAATGTCCGAGGTAATGCTTGCAATATATTTTGAATATTTTTAATGCATGATAAACAGCCAACAGCCTTCTCTGCTAGAAATAATTTCGGAATTAGTGCATTCCTCAGGTACGACGTTTGAAAAAGCTTGAAAAATCTACTCTTCGCCTTCGTATGCCCTAAAGGGAAATTTTTACTTTCTTCGATGGGTTCTGCTGCAGTTTACTGTACTGCTCTCCAATTACACATAGATATATGGTTATCGACATTCGGTGTTTCATTTTACCTTCGAGACAAGATTTGGGGTGGTAGCTAAATTAGAAGTTAAATTATTGACGCGTCGAAGGTTACCCGGACCGAAGCCAAGACAGCTTAGTAGTGCGAGGTTCCCATCTGCTACATGTTAGACGGTGTTCGATTCCCCGGGTCTACTGTATATGTATTGAAGCCTTGAGGTTTTATCCTTACACACGAAGGGGTTTTTCCAATTCCGCGAACAAAAATCATAGTGGAACCCTAATAGTGTATCACGAGGAAACTGGTGGTTAAAAATACATTGGATATATGTGGTGATAGTGGTGTGACAGGTGGACCCATTTATGGGATGTCGTGTTACGATAAAAATAAATAAATAAATAGTTTAGGAACGCATTCGTCAAAGCATGCTGAATTCAGAATAAACGTAGCAGGGTTGAGGGATTTCTCCCTCTTAGATATATACGGTAAATCGTTTGAGGACAAAGAATGTGTGACATCTGAATTCCAACAAGGCGTAGCTACGAACTATAACAATTTAGTCAGTCGGTCAAAAAAACAAACAAATGCATGGAATGCCAAAACTCGTATTTTTAATATCATTACACTTATACACTAAACTTGGGTAATTAATTCACGTTTCGACAAATTCCGGTGATTAGATAAACGATTGGTGGATGTTTTCATTGTCTTCGCTGTCAATCTTTTTTGTACGTTCTACTCAAAGAAAGCATGCGGATTTTCAAGCACACATGCTTTGAAGGCCTCCAGTTGAGATAACTTTGACCAGTTCCTGTGTAATCGAATTAAAACAAAGATGCTATAGTTACAAGTTCTGTAAAATTTTAAACAGCAGATTAAAATACTTACGATCCGCAGAACGCGAGAACATGGGATCGAAGGTTTTCTCCTGCCTTGTGTTCCAAAGAAAGCAAAGCGATTTCTCCAGCGTTCTCCTCTGTCATGTTTTCACAAATATATTTGAAACAAATGGCTTTCAATTCATCCATTCCATATTTATCTGCTACTCGAACAAGTCCGAATAATACGCCCAAATTTTCCACTGTAAGCTCTACTTCAGCTGTGTAGATGTACTCCAGGAATGCTTCAAAGACAATCGGATCCACATCTTCTATATTGATGGTTTTGGTTGTACACTCAGTCATTTCGGTTTCTAACATTCGTTCAAACACGTGACTGCGTCCTACAAGATTTCAATACTATTTATTCATACAAAATAATATATAAAGTAGAACAAGACACAGTACGGATTTTTCTAAGCTCAACTCGGTCGACCGGGTATTATTTCAAATTTCAATTTCTTTTTTCGAAAACTCCATTGTTTAAAACAAATTAATAAATATGTTCAAAATTATCTCGGCTTTGTCCGTGTATAGTCTGTTCGGAAAATTGTATCACTGACGCTGTATCCGTCTATGATCATGATTTATAGTTTTAAATAGATCGGAGAAACGGTTCGGTTTACGAACTGTTGTTGCGATTCTCGGAACGCATTTCGTGGTACGACCTATTCGAATATAGAAGTAACTGACCTTTAAGAATGGTAGCATGTGCGAGGATTTCTCTGTCACCGCAAATGAAAGTGATATCTGAGTCCTTTCCAGATTCGAGTAATTCTCTCATGTCGTCCGTCAATTTATTACGAGCAACAGATGTCACACATTCGTGGGCTCCAGATTCCGTGACAGGAGAGCCAAAAACTGTCAATTGGACTCTAATCCGCAAAACATGATCGTTCACAAGATAAGTCTTTCTGTTCTCCCACAAACTCTTCAAGGATACAAATTTTGAAGTTCCCCATGAACTGCCAATTGGAGTTAGGAATGTCGTAGATAAAGTCCCCGTCGAAACTGCATTTGTCATGAAACAAACCATTAATTATGTTAAGCTTAGAATGGATCAGGAATGCCAACATCCCCTAGTCATTTTTTTTAATTTGCAAAAGCATTTTGACAAGTTATTGGGGTCATTTGATCCCATTCATGGTTTTGGATTTTCCGGAGACCGGGTAAGGTTGAAACTCGTCATTTTCTCGTCATCCCGTGTTTTAAGTGTTCTAATCCGATAACATTCATCGGACCTACGTCAGGTATTTTGGGGGGTATCCGGCTGTTCAGAAAAAAATCGGACACCAGTTTTGACCTACGGGTCACGAGCATATTGTTGAGTGAAACGCGCGGTGTAAGAGGAAGCTGCGTCGTGATGTACGATCACTTTGTCCGACTCACCAGGGTAGACTTCTGGCATGTCCACTCGGCACTCCAGAGCCAGAACCCGTTTTAGCACATTCCCTAAATCATACTTGAGTTGACCTTATGATTTCACCTCACTGGAACTCAGGGCAACACGGACAGGCAGGTCAACCACCATCATCATGTCAGAAAACTTTCTCATTTTTGTAAATCGACATGTACCGTACTGTAAGAATGTACTAACATCCAAAAATGTGATCGAATTCGACCTGTTGGTATGAGATACAGTCAATTTCAGCAAACTGTTTCCCCCACCTCAGTTTCACTTTTGAAGTCGAAATAAGGTAATATCACACATCTATTCTAATAATTTCTATATCTATGATATCAACAGTCACGTGGCTTAAACTTACATTCACGGTATTTCACATTGCCTTCACCGAGAATATAGGCTGACAAATACAGGGGAAACGGTCGTTCATCTAAGACGACCTCTCCCTCTCCCGACGGGAGATCTTCACGGTAGAGGAATAATGAGATATAATTCTCCTCCACACTGGAATCACTGATGTTTGGAGCACCCAACTTCACGAACCTGTGTGAATTAAAAACACATTCGGATAATTAAAAATGGATGACAACATTTCGACAGATGAATGATAAGAGTACTTACATATTACCACTTTTGTATAATTTGGTCCATTTTAACGACCTGCACATCTTAAATTTGAACTCGTAAATCGCAACACGAAATGTCTGCTTGGCAATTTCAGGATTTATCATATACAGATTTAAAAAAAACTTCGCCAAACGCGGTTTCACTTTTACCCCTGATGGGGGAGGGGGTAATGTCAATTGAAGTCAGGCTACGTTTGTTTTGGTCATGTTAAAGTTCAAAGATCTATCCAGTCTACCTGGTTGAAACTAGTTTTAACGGTTTCGGGTTTTATTTGTAACATATCCATGAGGTAAACTCCCATTTATTTTATTTTTATTTTTCATACAAACTTACCATTTCTGCTCACATATCCTTGTCTTGGAACTGCCCAAGCTTGTTACAAATATGGGTGATTTCATGTCCGACTTAAATGCTGAGTAGAATTCTCGTTCACATTCTGGTGACTTTATTCCTATTTCAGTTTTGTTGGGAAAAACCATATCGATGTTTTGTATGTTCCACTTCAGAGATGTTCGGCTGGAGTCAACCTGTTCATTTGTAAAGCGGTCTAAAATATTTTTATACTTTCGATTTAAGAAAAGTCTGTACTATTACAGGTTTCAAACATTTTCGTGGTATACGTACGTGTGTAGTGGCAGACACCATAGCAATGTCCGTTTCAGATGCACTGTTCGACCCTGGAATAGCTGACATTATATAGAATATTTATTTAAATTTTTGGGAAGCTGGATTATCGGTTTAAATGTGGATTGAATTAGGCTCTGTATTGACGAACATCTTTATACAGTTCTCTGATTTGAAATAAACGTCTAAATAAATAAATAAATATACTTGTGGTGAATGAATTTTATGCTTTCTGCCTGGAAATATTTCTTATATGGTCTAAACAGTTTCGTCCGGTATAAAATTACTATGGAGACAAGAATGGCGAGTCTTCATTTCAAATTTTCATTGTTAGCCGGGTTTCGGATTGTCCACATATGGAAAATAAAAATTACGCTGAAATTATAGGATTCCATAAGTTTAACGTTCCAAAGGAAACTGGGTGTAGATCATATTATGATACACTTCTTTAAACCATAAATCTTTAATCAGCCTCCGATTTCCATCGAAAATTGCCCTCGGCGCAGTGGTCAAAACATTTGGTAAGAAAGACATGACTTACGATTAGTGTCAGTAAATCGTCTCGTAACTGCAGGAAATGTGGTTGTAATACTTACGGTAACAATAAATGCCATCCGTGTTGTAATTTATGAATTTGGGCATTTAATATTTAATTATTTTCTACAGGAATTACGTTGACAATTCATTAAACTAACGTCTGTTTGTTCTCATAGCCTAGTCTTGAACTAATATTACTCAGATCCTAGTACTGACAGCCCAGTTCGTATATGTTTTAGCTGAAGAATTAATTTCTATAGTGCGGATTAATTGATGACATAGTAATGCGGACAAGCGGACATCAATATTCTTTTCAACTGTTCGGTATCGGTAACGAATGGGAAGTGCGCTAAGTCTGTAGTAACCTGAATCTGCGCTGTGCGATCTTTATGAGCGACGGCGGGGATCAGTTCAATCATGTTGACTGCTAACCTGTTACCAGGATATGAAAGAATCTCGATGTCTTCAATGTTCAAGATAATTCTCCGAATTTTTTTGAATATTTTTAATGTATTTACGATAAACTGCCTACGCCTTCTTCAGACCAAGTAATTCCGGAATTAGTTAATTCCTCTGATACAGCGTTTGAAAAGCTTGAAAAGCTGGCACTTCATGCGCTAAAGGGAATTTTTACTTGTTTTCAATAGGTTCTGCAGTTTTTTATGCTGCTCTGCACACCGATTAGGGTCGCAGAGCTGGTGACCATTCCGGGTATTGCTTGGTGAACGTAACGCGGGGAAATTCCGGGACTTCCAATTCACATTTAATGACGACTAAATGTATTTTTGTATATATTTCGACAAATCGTTATAAAATATATGATTTGGAACTCCCAGAATTTCCCCGCGATACATGGCGGTACATGGCCATGATACATGGCGGTTCTGGGACCCTAATCGGTGAAGGGTGCTTGCCGAGTGGACTGCTAGTTTGTAGCCCAAGCGCAGTTTGTGGTGACAGTATTATAGTAATACATTCGCTAATAGGTTGTGGATTCAGAACCTGAGTAGGGTAGAAGACTTTCTTCCTCGTGAAAGTAAATGACAAACCACCGTTTGAGGACCAAGAATATGTGATTCTGAATTCGAAGAACTCATAGGTACGAATGTGAAGAATTTGGTCGGAAGGTCAATATGAAAAACAAAAGCAAT
Organism: Protaphorura glebata; assembly: GCA_034694305.1. NCBI lineage: Eukaryota > Metazoa > Arthropoda > Collembola > Poduromorpha > Onychiuridae > Protaphorura > Protaphorura glebata. The sequence goes on from JAQFYE010003113.1 coordinate 6,851, forward strand.
GCTTCGTATGCTCTTCATATTATTATTCCTTTTAGTCACGACGCTTTTCCAAATAAAACAAATCACACTTCTGGACGAGAATTTTGTTTATTTTAAATGTAAACATTAACGAGTGAATAAAAGCCCTACTACAAGCACCGCATGAATTCTATCTCAAATCCAAATGGGGATATCTTTAAATACATCCTCTAACCGCCGATAGAGAATTTAGAATTTTTACACTTTATACAATAAATTTTGAGTAATTGATTCACGTTGCGACGACTTTGGTGAGTCGATAAACTTCTTTGGTTTTCTTCCGCTGTGGTTGGTTTATGTTTTGATTGTCGTCATTGTCATCTTTGTTTTGCGTCCTAGTCAAAGAAAGCAAGCGGATTTTCAAGCACACATGCTTTGAAGGCTTCCAGTTGAGATAACTTTGACCAATTCCTGCAAAATCGAATTAAAAGTAAATACAATTTGTTGCGAGTTCTGTAAAATTTTAAACTACAGATTAAATTACTTACGACCGACAATATGTGACAACTCGGGACCGAAGATTATCCCCTGCATTGTGTTCCAAAGAAAGTACAGCGATTTCTCCAGCGTTTTCATCGGAAATATGTTCACAAATATACTTGAAACAAATGGCTTTCAATTCGTCGACTCCGTACTTATCCGCTACTCGCACAAGTCCAAATAATTTGCCCAAATTTTCTTCTGAAAGCTCCACTTCAGCTGTGTAGATGAACTCCAGGAATGCTTCAAAGACAATAGGATCCACATCTTCTATTTGGATGGTTTTGGTTGTAGACTCAGTCATACAGGTCTCAAGCATTCGCTCAAACACGTGACAGCGTCCTACAAGATTCCAATATTATTTATTCATATATTATATATAAAGTAGAAGTCGCAGTAGTAACGGATTTCAAGTCTCCTAAGCTTGACTTTGGTTTTTCAAAAAATTCATTGCATTAAAATAAAACAATAAAGATGTGCAAAATTATCTCTGCTTTGTCCGTATATATCTGTTCGGAAAATTGTAACACTGACGCTATATCCATCCGCCCAAAACATTGTTTTTTGAGTTTTGAACAGATTCTAAAAGCGGTTCGGTTTACGAACTGTTGTTACAATTCTCGAAACGCATTTCGTGGCACGACCTATTCGAATATAATTAAAACTGACCTTTAAGAATGTTAGCATGTGCGAGGATTTCTCTGTCACCCACCGCAAACAAAAGTGATGTCTGAGTCCTTTCCAGATTCGAGTAATTCTCTCATGTCGTTCGTCAATTTATTACGAGCAACAGATGTCACACATTCGAGGGCTCCAGATTCCGTGACAGGAGAACCGAAAACTGTCAATTGGACTCTAATCCGCAAAACATTTTCGTTCACAAGATAAGTCTTCTTATTCTCCCACAAACTCTTCAAAGATACAAGTTTTGGAGAACCCCATCCGCCGCCGTTTGGAATTACTTTTGTAGATATAGTCCCCGTCGACCCTGCATTAGTCATGGAACAAACCATTCATTATGACTAGCTGAGAATTTTTTCCTAGTTTTGATGTTGGCAGATCAGGAATGGCTCTGAACAGTCTCAGGGACATTTTATTTCCGAGTGGTATTAATTATTAGGAGGACATTGGAAGTGCTATTTGAATGAGATATACACTTTATAAAGGCGCCTTTGAAATGGTTCTCCCTTCGTAAAAGTGAGTTACCGTAAAATACCGAATAGAAACCCATCTCAAATACGAACCCAGTCTCGAATACAAACCCAGTCAAATTCTGCATTCTTCCATAAGACCCTATGTATCACATTACCCCAGGACTCGAATAGAAACCCGGTCTCGAGGCGGCAAATTTAAATACTAACCCGGGTTTGTATTCAGTATTTTACGGTATACATTTTATGAAGCTTTGGCGCTCTATAAATGTTTTTTTAAGAAGTGACAATATGGACTGCGGTTCGGTTGAATGGACTCGGTAGGAAGGCATATTGATATCGTTGGGTAGACAAACAACAGTTTGCTACTAAAATATTTTAATGCTAATTTTCTGACTTACATTTATGGTATTCCATGTTGCCTTCACCGAGAATATAGTAGGACACATACAGGCGAAACGGTCGTTCTTCTAAGACGACCTCTCCCTCTCCCGATGGGAGATCTCCACGGCAGAGGAAAAATGAGATATAATTCTCCTCATTGGAATTACGGATGTTCGGAGCACTCAACTCCGCGAACCTGTATTAATCAAAAACACATACGGATAATTAAAACAACGGTGAACAAAAGGACATAGGCGCGCGGGTGCGTGGGAAAATCCTCCTCCGTGCGATTTGTTTCAAATTTTGCAGTGGTTCGACCTACTGTACAAAATGGCTGAAGTCTACTGCTCTACTGGACTTAAAAAACTCAGTGTCATCGGGGGCACCAAATTTGGGTGATCAGAAGTGTGGTCAAAGGTAGATGAGGTCAGAGGTCTGGCCAATACATAGTCCCTTTGACCTGTGACCTTAACCTTTGACAGACTTGGGACAATTGCATTGGTAATTGTAGTTTCTATTAGCAAATACAAATACAATTACGTAATTGCAATTGTAATTAGTTTCAGAATCCCAGCTGTAATTTTTAATTGTAATTAAATATTTTAAAAATTGTTTGAAATAGTAGGGTGAAGTGTGTTAATTACGACCACCATGGAAAAGTGCGCAAATTACGACCATTTATCACGTGGGGTAACGCGGAAAAAAGCTCTCCCCCTGGCTGAAATTAGCACACCGTCTCCAGTCCTTGGAGGAGTCGCGTGCATTAAGATAGGCTGGAATTAGCACACTTATAGTTTATGGGTTAATTCCTCCATACCCTAAAAAAGTGTGCTAATAACTGCAACCGCCATTTGTGCGCTTGCTTCTCGGTAGCCATTGGCCGTAATTATCACACTGTCTCCATAGTGGCTGAAATTAGCCCACCCCACCCTATTTTGTAATTTGTAACTGGATTTATATTTTTCTCAATTGCTTTTACAATTACTTAAAATTTTGACCATCAAATACAAAGATGTAACTATGATGTTAGCACACATAAAATCATTTCGAGAAAGTAATTTGAATCAGTACTTCGTAATTGTAATTGCATTTTCAATTACAATTATGTAATTGAAATTGAAATAAATCATTTTCCCATTTTTGTCCACGTAATTGTAATTGTAGTTAATTACTTTTGAAATTTTTCCATGTATTTGTAATTATAATTAATCAAAGTCAGAAATGAGGGTGAAATTTATAATTCATTACTTTTTCAAAGTAACTGACCCGAGTCTGCTCTACAGGCTCCAACATAGTCTGTACTCACCTGTTAAAGTTTGAACCTGAAACTATGTGGGTATTAAAAAAAACTGCGCCAAACATGGCTTCACTTTTACCCCCGATGGGGGTGCGGGTAATGTCGAATGAAGTCAGGCTACGTTTGTTTTGGTCATGTTGAAGTTCGAAGATCTATCCAGTCTTACCTGGTTTGGAACTAGTTTTAGCAGCTTCCGGTTTTATCTGTATCAAATCCATACTCCATATAAACTCACCATTTCTGCTCACATTTCTTTGTCTTGGAACTGCCCAAGTTTGTTACAAATATGGGTGATTTCAAGTCCGATTCAAAGGTTGAGTAGAATTCTTCCTTAGCTTGTGGTGACTTCATTCTTATTTCAGTTTTGTTGGGAAAAACCATTTCGATGTTTTGTATGTCCCACTTCAGAGATGCTCGGCTGGAGTCAACCTGTTCATCTTAAAGCGGTCTTTAATCTTTAAGTAACAGTAAAATATTTTCATGCTTTCGACTGCCAATGTGACAGTCGTTGTCGACGGCGCTAGACTTATGTAATACACAGGCCGGGTTCAGAAGAATTTGGCGAAAATTATAATAAATTTTTAATTTCGATTTCTTTGAACCCATAAGCCAATTCCTTTTTTAAAAAATCTGAATTAATAGGTTCAAAGTCTTTTATATTTGCTAAACGTACGTGTGTTGTGGCAGATAGCGCTGCAATTTCCATTTCAGACGCACTCGTTCCCGGATCACCTGACATTATCTACACTATTTAAATTAAGTTGGATTATTGGTTTAAATGTAGACGTATGCTTTTGGTGAATGAATTTTATACTTCCTGCCTGGAAATATTTGTTGTTGTTATTAGGTCTAGATGGTTTCGTCCAGTATAAAATTACTATGGAGACAGAATGACGATTAGTCTCAATGCACTTCGAATCTTGATTTTTAACCGGATGGTCCGCTAGCAGAAAATAATAATTATGCTGAAATAATAAGTAATAAGTAGTAAGTAATTTCACAAGTTTATAAATGAATTACTTCGCTTTTAAGTTGTAGGCATGTGGTCGAAAACTCAACCAAACAGTGGTTACCATTTTGCCATCTTCTGGGGCAAGTACATTCGAAAAATTTGATCAGTCAGTCAATATTCAAGATAGAATGAATGCCTCCTAAATATATTTCGTATTATTATTCCCTTTATTCAAACGATTTTCAAATATTACAAATCACACACGGACATGAAATATTTAAAAGTAGACATTTAAGAAAATGAAGAAATATGGAAACTGTTGTAATTGCCGCTGGAATTCTATCTAGCTGAAATACAAATAGGGATATCAGTAAAGCATATCCTCTTATCGCCGATAAAGAATTGAAAATTTTCACACATGTATTTTCAAAATTTGGTGAATTATTTTAAGTTTCGACAAAATCTCTTCATAAGATACTTATATATATAGCTTTCTTCCGCTGTGGTTGGTTGGTTTATGTTTTGATTGTCTTCGCTGTCAATCTTTGTTGTAAGTCCTAGTCAAAGAAAGCATGCGGATTTTCAAGCACACATGCTTTGAAGGCCTCCAGCTGAGATAACTTTGACCAATTCCTGCAAAATAAAATTAAAACGGAAATACAATTGATTGCAAGTTTTGTCAAATTTTAAGCTACAGAATAAAATACTTACGATCGGCAAAATGCGAGAACTTGGGATCGAAGATTATCCCCCACATTGTGTTCCAAAGAAAGTACAGCGATTTCTCCAGCGTTCTCCTCTGTTATGTTTTCACAGATGTATTTGAAACAAATTGATTTCAATTCATCCATTCCATACTTGTCCGCTACTCGAACAAGTCCAAATAATACGCTAAAATTTTCCACCGAAAGGTCTACTTCAGCTGTGTAGATGTACTCAAGAAAAGCTTCAAGGACGATCGGGTTTACATCGTCTATTTTGATGGTTTTGGTATTCGACTCAATCATCCCGGTCTCAAGCATTCGCTTAAATACTTGACAGCGTCCTACAGGATTTCAATACTATTTATTAGTTAACAGATTTGAGAGTTCGTAAGTTCAGACTACCTGCGTGCATGACTAACTTGCGGTTCTCGGCATTTCGAGGTACGACGTATTCGCATATACGTATAAATAACTTTATAACCCTTTAGAATGGCGGCATGTGCGAGGATTTCTGCGCCACCACAAATAATTGTGACATCGGAGTCTCTTCCAAATTCGAGTAATTCTCTCATGTCGTTCGTCAATTTATTGCGAGCAACAGATGTCACACATTCGAGAACTCCAGATTCCGTGACAGGAGAACCGAAAACTGACAATTGGACTCTAATCCGCAAAACATGATCGTCCACAAGATAAGTCTTTCTATTCTCCCACAAACTCTTCAATGATACAAATTCTGAAAATCCCCATCCTCTGACAATTGGAGTTAAGTATTTTGTAGATAAAGTCCCAGTCGAACCTGCATTAGTCAGGCGACAACTAATAATTATATCAAATTTACGATTAGTAGAAGTAAATCTAAGCGATATCAGTTGTCGTGTAGCTTAGGCTTACGTTTAAGATATTCCACATTGTCTTCACCGAGAATATAGAATGTCATGTACAGGCGAAATGGTTTTTCATCTTGTAAGGCGATCTCTCCGGATGCCGGATCTTCACGGTACATGTATAAAGAAATATATTTTTCCGGCTCATTGGAATCAATGGCGAAGTTTGGAACACTCAACTTCACGAACCTGTATAAATGAAAAACACATGTAGACAATTAAACCGAGTTGGCAAAATTTTGAGAAATGAACAACAAAGCTTTCAGTTTAGTCCTTGTAGCAAAGGATACCACACAATGGGCTTGGCATAAGCTCCGCATTCACTACGCAGTAACTTTTTTCAAGGTTGTCCCCCACTATTTGGGCGCTAGAATTACACGGGGGTATGTGCTTCACCGAATCCGCCTCCCCCGTGGTCATAGCATAGCTCTCGTGTATTTCTAGTGTCCGAATGGTGAGACTTTTGGAGGTACAACCTTCACAAAAGTTGTTCACCAGGTCAGTGGCTAGAACCATTTCCAAAATCCAGCCGTTTCTGAACGGAGAACTTTTGTTTTATTCCGGGTTTTATCTGTAACATTATATCCATACGATATTCCATACAAACTTACCATTTCTGCTCAACTTTCTTGGTTGTGAAACCGCCCAAATTTGTTACAAATATGGGTGATTTCAAGGACTCAAATGTTGCGTAGAATTCCTTTTCGAATTGTGGGTGGAAAATTTTTATTTCAGTTTTGTTGGGAAAAACCATTTCGGTGTTTTGTATGTCCCACTTCAGACAAACTCGGCTGGAGTCAACCTTGACAATTTAAAACGGTTTTTAAGTATAGGTAATTTTTGTCACCACATTCGACTGCTTATTTGTCTTGGTTGAGAAGGATCGGATGAAAATTGGAATTTATTACTGAATTTGAATATTTTGAAACCAATGAAAGCAATATATCCCGAATCCAAGTTTCTATTTAAAAAATATCTGAATTATTATGTTCAAAATGTTTTTTATTTGGTATGCGTACGTGTGTTTTGACAGATACTGTTGTAACTTCGTTTTCAGGCGCACGACTCTTCCCTGGATTGCCTGACATTATCTACAAAATTTCTTAATTATTTAAGGTGTAGGATTATGAGTATAATTGTGGACGTGTGCTGCCAGTGAATGAATTTTAAACTTTCTTTCTGGAAGTATTTTCTTGTTAGAGTAAGGTCTAGATAGTTTTGCTCGAAATAAAATTACTATGGAGACAGAATATCGACTCATCACTTCAAATTTTTGTCGGGTGTAGTCCGCAAACTGAAAATAACAATTAAACTGGAATTAAAATTTCCAGAAGTAAATCCAAAAAATTCCAAAGGAAACTGATTGAAGATTATGCTACAATGTTCGTACCGTTGGTAAGACATGACTGCCAGTAAATCGTCTCGCTGTAGCTGCAGGAAATCTGGTAATAATTACGGTACTAAATGCCATACATCTTAACTTCCGCGTTGTAATTTATAATTTTGGGCAACTAATATTCAAGTATGCTCTGGAGGAATTCACTTGACAATTCATTAAACTAACGTCTGTTTTTTCTCATAGCCTAGTCTTGAACTAATATTGCTCAGATTCTGGTACTAACAGCCCGGTAGTCGATAACTATAGGCGAGAACTACCATAGGCTAACCAAGCCATCCGTTAGGTTAGTCTAGGACTGAGCGGACCAGCCCCAGATTAATAGTAATCCTTGGCCGCACTACAGTAGTCCTGAACTACTAGTATTAAGATATCCTACGACCTACGACATATCCATTGACAGAATTTTGTGAAGGTCCAAATTCTAAAATTCAACTATGGTAAACCACTTTTTGTGATTAATCGCTGCGAGGCTGCCGAACTTCAAGCAAATTTACACCACTCCATTATCGGCGTAGTAAAACTTAATTGTGTCGAATTTCTAAGGGATCAATAAAAATTCCAGTACCGCATATTATTTGATTTCTCCCTGACTTATCGTTGAGCTTACTGGAGAAGTTCTTTCAAATTAGAAGCGATCGAGCAGACCCTTAATTTTGGAGGTATGTGTTTTCCAAGAAGACTTCACGTATAGTTGATTGCGGTTACAGGAGGAGCCGTTATTTGTTGATTTTGAAAATAAACAAATAATTTCACTCTGGGGGGAGTACACTACGAATTCTCATAAGACTTGCACTTTCCCCCCCCCCCCAATGTTAAATTCCCATTTGATTTTGCCATGCCTCCCATGTAATTTAAATTCAAAATCCTTCCATTCCTCCGACAACCTTAACCATTTTTGAAAATTGGAAATACAAAATACTCTCGGTGTATGGGTCATGGCTCCTCCTTATACAGCAATCAACTACACGTGAAGTCTTCTTGGTCTTTTCTTTTGTCCGTTTTACCTGACTCAATAATTTGGTCGTGAAACTAACGTAACGGTGGTTACCATAAGAGCTGCGACAGACTCTTCGGGCAAGCACATTGAAAGAATCGGTAATGCCCAATTAAAATTGCCACAGGAATCGAAAACAGAATAAAGTAAAGACGTCCGGTAAGGATATATGTCTTCATTATTGACAGTAGAAGCATTTTATTACGTACAGTTCTTTAATTTTCAATTTTTATGTGTTACTAGAGGTTAGCTAATGAATCCTGGGTGGGGGCCCAATTCCCGAAAGCATAATTTAACGTAATTTGGACTCTCGTGAATGGGTGTGAAGTTTCGTAGTGCAGGTTTTATTATTAAATCATTGGATTATAGTACTTCTGATTATTAAACTTCAGGCAGTTGAGGATTGGTAGCTCCTAGTGGTTAAGTCATAGTAAAGTTAAGACATTTTATTGTGGTCATGACTATCATTATGCTATTGTACGTAAGTATCATTATTTTTGAAATATTACATAGTTAATGAAATTAAGACCAAAAATTACTGTGTTCATGTTTAGACAATCAGTTTGCATACTTGTAAGTCCGAATGCTTTGAAATATTAAGATAATAAAAAATCAAATCAAATCAAGTAATACTATCGTATCTGAAATATGTACAAACGTGGATATTCACAAACATTAAATACCGCCGATAGAGAATTGAGAATTCGTACAGTCTTTTTCATCATAACATAACGAGGGTGAAGATTCATTTCCGCACATCTCAATAATTCCAAAATGTCATAACCGCCCATCTCTAGAATTCCAGAATGTCACAACCACCCAACTCATTTTTTCTCAAAAATGAGGTATTTATGTCAAAATATGCACAGGAAAAGGGCAAATTTTATGGCACAAACACCCATCTTGTATTCTCCATCCTACAGAAAATTTAGAAACCAGTAGTTCCTTGCAGGGGGTTAGGGAATTTGACTACAATATAGTTGAATTCCCTGTTTTATGAAGTGAAATTCGGTGAGATAGCAACGTGAAC
>JAQFYE010003114.1:0-16145 GCA_034694305.1 Protaphorura glebata
GATGATGGGTAGCGGGTATGAGTGAAATAAGTACAATTTTGATTCGTTGAAGCCCCACACGATTTTGAAACTAAAACAAAGATTATATACTAATTGAATCTGTTGATTGCTTAGTTAGCCATTTTAGTTTAGCTGTGATTAATCCATTATTTCCGAAGGCTCAAATAAAACTTCAAAAGAAGATTTAAAGCGGAAACATAAACCTTGTACGTCCCAAGGATAGAACCCGTACACAGCTTATTTTGTAAATTGTAATGCTGTTTGAGGATTATAAATCAAATATCATATATTATTTCACTTACAAACACAGCAGACACCATATCCTTGCGCGCACCTTCCACTTGCAGCGCCCCCTCGACGCGTGCATTCTGTGTTTGGATAGCAGGTACCATTATCTCCGGATGAGCTTATACATTCTGTGTTCTCAAAACGAAATATGGTGAACAATGACAAAACTGAAAGTAAAAATGAAATCATTTTATTTAAATTCCTGTCAAATACGATACTACATAATCCAGCTACGAAATTGAATGTATGTGTATAAAGTGTTTTAGGAGGATTCTGTTGTCACTGCTGATAGATCTATTGTTTTGTACCCTCTAGTCAAAATGTAATAATAAATTGTTTTTAATCAGTGTTGTGGAAAGTACAAATTCTTTCAGCTCATTTCAGAAACAATTTGAAGACGATTTGCTTTTCTCAAATATTTTTAAATATGTATAACGAAGTTTAATAGGTCTGTTGATTCCGAATGACAGAAAATCTGTGGTTTCCTCCAACACTCTGTTGTGTTTTTTTTGAAGAATTCTTTGAAACCTATGATTTTTAGAAAATCTTCTATTTTCGGTAATTTCATAGAATTTTGTTTTATATCGTGTTTATCGTGTTCATAAAGAAATCAATTACGACTATTTCCCCATTGAAAGTACCCATTCACCTGTTTTAGCTTCTTAAGTCATTAAATCAAATACTTTAACACCAATGACATTCCTTAGAACAATAGATGTAATGAAAATATAAGAACTCCACTCGTTCTACGATTTGAGTGTATTCATATGTTTTGAAAATGTAAATAATCTAATTCTATGCCCGAAAGAGATCTGTTAAAGCTTCCAACCCGAATTAATTCAAGAACTATTACTTACGACGTCCATCTCTGTCAATTTGTGTCGTATTTCTCCCAGGCAGATACTTTGAGGACTTCGAACTTACACCTTTCTTCTCATTATTAAGACTCGCTGCCTTACCTCGCGGGTCAAGCCAGTTGCCCAGGAACGAAATTTGTCGACCTGAGCGTGAATTAACGTAGTTCTGTTCTAAATCTTTAACCCTATGTGAAACTCCGGACAATAGTTCGTCTTCTGCGAGAGAACTTGAAATCAACGAGACAAATAATACCAAAAGAATACAAATAGCAGAAACAATTTGGAGTTTCATCTTAGAGTGAGTTCTTCTTAAAGTGTCTCTCTAGAGGTCATTCCTGTTTGTGAAAAGTATGAGCGACAGCTAAACTAAAATTGAGAGAGTTTGATTCGTTTATACAAATTTGTCACTTTCTACAAATAATGTAGTCGTAAGTCGTAATTAATTCTATTTTCATGAATTAAATTGTCAATGTCACGCGAGGGGTTTCAAATTTACTTTAAAATTTCACTTCCCTTGTCATCTGTAAAATTTCGTGCAATGTGTGGTGAAAGAAGATTGTGATTTGTAATACCATGAAACTGAAACCAAAAGGTTGAAAATGAATGGAATTAATTGCTTCGAAATAAATTTGTAATTGCATGTACGCAAATGTTCTTCCCAAATTATTAGACTATGACAAGTTCACACGCAAGTCTTAACGTTTGCTCAACGTGTACATGTGTAAAAGTTTCAAATTTGAGGCATAAATGTAAAGATATATAAAGATATATAAATTCGAAAAAGAGCAGTTATGGAGCTCCAGCAATAATGAACTTGAATAACACATTAAATGGGTTTCCAAAATTTTTGTTATTATTTGATGTCCTATTTCGTATATTTCTTCATTCAATTACATTGAGCCTTATTCCTAAAAATAAGCAGAAGAAAAAAGAATTTGGTATTTGGAAGCTCAGTTCTAACAAGTCTTAATTATTATTTATTTTTGAATAATTTGCTAACTTCTTGGCAATTTTCTCGAGTTCCGATATTTGTGAAAGTAATTTAATTGTAGTCAGGAAGGAAGAGTAAGTAGTTTAATTAATATTATTTGCATTCACTACATTTAGTACAATGAATATTAGATTCATTTCATTTTGTATCGTTTCAGACTTATTGACTGCTACACGTTATACTTGATACAGTTTACGTCCTTTTAGGGCCATAAATTTATTTATTTTAAACATAATCAACTTTGCAAAACAATTAGACACAAAAAAATACAGCTATGTTATTGTAAATTGTGAATGTACTGTTGAGACGTGCAAGGTTGCTGGACAAAATTCAGACAATACCCTCGATTTCTTACATCAGTTGTTTCATTTGAATCCGTGTGATATGTTACAACGAATGGTTTCACATAACCTGGAATTTAACAATTGATTAGTCATAAATGTCAGATTCCTTAGAATTTCATTCCTCTAATTCTTTAACTCACTGTAAACTGCAGCTTGAGTCTCGGACGCCTCACTGTTGAATACATCCCCACAAATTCGGTCTTGACAAACGGTTTTAGTTTGTCGAATTCGACCAGTATTTGTTGCGCAAGGAATAATAATCCAATCTCTCTGACATTCTATGCCTCCAACGCGTGACCCTATGGGATCACCATCTCCAGTCAATGAAAATGCTCGTGATCGTGCATTCTGTTGTCCTGCAATTCCTACAAATACAAGAATATCAATTTGTGCTGGATTTTAATTAACCTGCGTGTTTGGAAATGGGTATTCACATGCATTGCATCGCTAATCCTAATTATTGTTTTGCCTTCCAGATAAATAGGACTTTTAAATTTGATTCATGGTACACATTCGACGAGAATAGTGTAAAATGGTAGACAACATTTATGATAGACGACAGTGGTACGGTCACTACCGAAATATTCACAATCGTCAGTCAAAATAATGTCACCCAAAACTTTCTTGCGTAGCTTACTAGACTTGTACTACGATTTCTTGAAACCTTTACCCGGCACTAGTACTAAAGAGGGGGTACACATGAACAGTCATGGAAGACCCTGTAATACATCTAGAATTTTGAACATAGCGTATACCATTGTCAGGACAAGCAACATATCGAATCCCACAGAAATTTCTTTCAGAGCGAATGCACGTTGAATAATCCTGGTTTGATAATTGTTGTCCATTGTTAAAATCAAAGTTGAATGAACGGATCGTTCCACTCACGCCTCGATGGTATTGTAGGCAACCATCAGGGGCTGAAAGAAATGACAACGTTTATATTTGTAATTGTGATCTCAAGAATGTGGATATCAAATTGGTATTTTAGCAACGAAAGCCTCGAACATCTCAAGTTTGTTAATTCTCGATTTCAAAATATACTGATAAATGTTGTTTCATAGATTTGGTCAACTCTGCTGATCCAATTCCATGATATCAGTTTTTGTGATTTTTTGACTTATGCATGTAAACTTGAAATTTTACGTACAAGCCGTCATGACATCATAACATTTTGTGTGGTTCCTTTAAATCGCAATTAGAATGTCCACTAACAGGACATTTACATTTAATTTGAATTGGAGATTATTAAATTAAGAATGTAACGTTGTGAGTACTTTTCAAAAAACGATATTAAAACAAACACTGGAATGTCAGTCTATTCTGCAGTGTAGAAATGGGTGATCTGGTAATAAGACTGTCACAGTTTCATGTACGGTGTGGAATAATCGGAGTTTTAGTTTGACATGTTACAGCATAAATGAGCTAAACAAATAAGCTAAACAGAAAAAGAACTTACCCTTGGAAGGAGTGTTACATCTGAGTTGTGTAATTTTAATTTTCCAAGAGCGAGAATGTGTTTGGCCGCTTGTAATTATAGACAGTGTCAGCGGATTATTGTCCAAACCAACGTCAACGTACACTAGAAAGTAAATTCACAACACTTAATATCTTAGAGATTGTTTTAGTTCATAGAACATTTAGTTAGTTACATAATTGTTCAATGTGACATAAATGAATTCTTACATTTTCCAAGATGTCTTAATTCATATAATATGAAAGATAACTTACTATGATTGCCAGAATTCGCCCCACAAATGACGGGGACTGAAGAAGTTGTTCCAGAAACTATAAATTGGTCATCATGGCATATCCCTTCCGTAGTCGGTTGAGCAATGTTAAAGGAATCAAATTCAAGTCTATTCAAAGTACCAAAATATTAGGGTACGCAAAAACTATTGGTTTTCGGTAGACAGAATGTTTTTGTAGACAGAATGTTTTTGTTTACTTGTATTGACAAACGTCCGGTGCACATTTGTACACAGAGAGTTGACAACTTCCTGCTCCTTCAAACGAAGACGGATAACCGGCATGAGTGAAATAAGTACAGTTTTGATTTGTAGATGCTCCACAGGATTTTGAAACTAAAATATTAGCATATTTTTAAATAAATCAAATAAAGCGATGAACCAAGAAATCACTGCGAGAAGGTTTGAACCTGCGACATAATCGAGAAAGCAAGGGCGAATATACTGCATACTCTAATGAATAACTTGATACATATAAATTATTATGGTGATTAATATTCTAAATATCATAACCGATTTTGGACTCACAAACACAACAGACGCCATAACCTTCAGCGCACTTTCCACTGGCAGCTCCCCCTCTGCGGCTGCATTCTACGTTTGGATAACAGGTACCATTATCTCCAGATTCGCTCTTGCATTCTGTGTTTTCATAGCGAATTACGGTGAACAATGACAAAACTGAAAGTCAAATACCGAAGTTTATTTTAATGTAGGTTCAAGAATCCAACCAAAAAATCCAGTAAACATTAACATTGAATGACCACACTCAATAGTTATCAGTCCGAATTTGATATTTGGTGGCTGGGGAGAGGTAACAAATTTTAAACGAAATTATAAGTGATTTCAACTGAGGACACAAGAGATCCTTTTTCATTTCACCATATCCACCTAAACTGTCCAGGATGCGAGCTTAAATAAGACAGGATCTGGGTTGATTCTAATCCAACTTGGTAATTTTTTTGGTTGAAAAATTCGAGTTCCAAAATATGGTGTTATTTTGGCTCAAGAATTTGAATTTTGAAAAGAATTTGAAATGTCAAGTTCGGATATGTTATAGCAATTTGAGACGTCTCGCCTTGATTAGGAACTTTTACCCCGTTTTGCTTTACCATACACTTTTTAAACAACACAGAGCATTGGGGTTCAATCGAGTTACGCAATGCAAGGAAAGTTTTGTATTTAATTCAGGTGAGATATTTCGAAATAATAAACTCTCATTGATGTATAGCGGATTGTATTTCAAATTAAAAAAATTCTGACCATTCCTTTTACTTTTATCTATTTGGCACTGCACAGAGTTAAAAATATAACGAATTCTGGAGTTCAATGTATGTCGCGTTAGTTCTGTACGTTCCTACGATTTCAAGTTTCTCAAATGATATTCTGGAATAGATTATTGTAAGAACGACAAATGTATTGTAAGTTTAAAATTGTAAGAACGATTAAAAGGCGTTTTATTTTTCTCAACCATTGATTTAAATATGTACAGGAATAACAGGTCTTCCAAACGCTGGCTGTCACCTCACTAACTCATCTTATCGGCCATTTTATTTTGATTTTGCGATACTTTCTTTTATAATTTGGGTGTATTTTTGTGCATTAAGATAGTAAAGGCGACTCCGAACGATGCGATCCCTTAAAATTCAAAGGACTATTCGTTTGCTTGAACCTTTCAGAAAACAGCAAACATCAAATAAAATAATTTAAAACTAATGACAGTTTTCTTAAGAATTCAGGTTTCAGTGGATTATTCTAATTTGAACATGAAAGAAAATTAAAGAAAACTGTCCTAAATGTCCTCCCGTTCAACTTCAAATTGAGGTCATGTTTTTTATATGAACTATTGCTTACAACGTCCATTCCTGTCGACCGGTGTCGTGCCATTCTTTCCAGGCAGAAATTTTGAAGACTTTGACCTAGCACTTTTCTTCTCACTATCAAGGCTCCCTGCCTTTTCTCGAGATTCAAACCAGTTGCTGAGGAATGGTATCTGTCGCCGTGAGCGTATGTTAACATGGTTCTGTTCTAAATCTTGCATCCTATTCGGAACCTCTGACATTAGTTCGTCTTCTGCGAGAGAACTTGAAATCAATAAGATAACCAATGCCAAAACAATGCAAACGGCAAACAGAACTTGTAATCTCATTGTGGAGAGAGTTTTCTTGAAAAATGTCACAGTAAATCACATTGATAATGTTCTGACAAAAAATTAGTCGCAACTAAATTAACATTGAGAGAGTTTGATGCATTTATACATTTATTATGTCACTTTCTGTAATTCCTAATTCATAGCAATTAATATTTGATAATGGATTCCGTCACCAATGTCAAAGTCACGGAAAGGTTTACGATATATGCCATAATTTCACTTTCATTGTTAATTGTCAGGATTCCGTGAAACTCTTCGATGAAAGTTCGTTTCATTATTGTCAGTGGTAATTACAAGAAGCATGGGCCAAGCCCATCCAAATTACTAAACAAATTAATTGCTTTGAAAAAGAATTAGAATTGGGTTTACATTTATTCATTAGACTATGACAAACCTGCACGCAAGTCGGAGTTTTTGTTACAAGTCGATGTTTAAGTCATGACTTATGCAAATGAATACAAAATGATACATTAGCGGTAAATAAGAGGTAATTGTATGAACAATTATAATCGAATGTAGTAAAAGACGATAGTAATCTCATTAAATAATACTTGGCCTGTGACGCAAAATAAATACAACCATGACCATTAAAGAAACAACTCTTATGACATTCAATTAAACCCGGCGCCGGCCAACAATCAGAAATACTTGAATGCTTGTTTGCTTATTGAATTATCGTGCTCAATTGAAATCACGAATATGTCGGACTCCGAGTGATAATTGATTGTTTAACAAGCCAGACACGCATTGTGATAGTTAACCAATCCATATTTTGATTGTCGAAAGTAATACTAGGATAACCCCTCAAAAGTCACACCTGTATTCACAAAATTAGCACTGAAACGTTTTAATCTCTGTATATAGGACTGAACCGGCTACTTGAAATGCGCATAGCACATTGCGTTTCAATTCCTAAATATGACCAATTTAATTTGCGCGAGTACTTTTTACTTTAGTTTTAGTGAGCAGATTTTGACAGATTTCAGAATGCTCTATGAAATCCTGATCACGTCTGAATTTCCGGAACTTCCAAATACAATGACGATGCTATTGTTAGCGTCGTGATATGTAAGAGGATGGACAAATTAAAACAAAGACTCAAAGGTGCCAGTTGCGGCGGTCGCGGTCGTGAGGTTAAAATCTTCTTGGTTTGAATCAAGAAAATGAAAAAAATGTTTAGCTTAAGAATGAACTCTTCTTGCAATTGCATTTCAATTTATTGAAACTCTCATTAACTAGTTTGTGACTAGGATCCAAGAAGTGATTCATAGTCCCTGACCTCAATTCTACATCAAAATGCTGCCCGGTGGGTCCACAAAATGTATTCACATGGATAAAGAAAAAATTATATCAGATTCGCCTTAAGATTTCGGAATTGCCAACAAAAGAGTACCATTCATTCATCTTTCCAGTACTCATGCACGACTATCTAACCAATGCGACGACCTGGGCGTAACGGTCTAGTTTCGTATTGACCATAATCTGATCAAGTCAACATAAACGGTGGATTATGGACCACCATCGTTTTATTATTTCGGTTGTACTTTTCGTTCAGAGTTTAAAGCTATTATATTTTGTTCATAAAAACAGACGCAAGGGTGAAACTAATAGTCGAATTTAATACACGCATTTTGTTATTCTCTACATTTACACGATTTGCACAGTTAGTTGTATTTTCGAATAAACATTACAGTTTAAGTTAACACATGATCAGAACATAGTCAGTAAAAGACTTATTCCGGGTCGTCCATACTAATTCATCAGAATTGACTTCATTCCACCAATTCAATGACGCCAGTATCCTCGACAAGGGCAGCATCAATTTTTTCATACGTTAGCGGATTTAACGAGAACATGCCATCTGAAGGTTCCAGGAAACAATTGCTTGATTCACATCGAAATTTCTGGCCATAATTGTCTGGTGCTGGTGGCAAGTCCAAAGTTGACAAGATAGAGCGGAAATGCTGCTCAGGAGAATCCATCGCTTTTGATCTTTCTCCGACGGAGTTATCATCTGCAAATTTGTATCCACAATATTTTTAAATCCGTTTTTATTGGCATGGCTGAATTTACTTTCCCATTGTTATTCTAAAGTTCGAAAGTGGGCAATAACTTACTTACCAAGTGGTGTAGAGAAATAACTCATGTTCGGCGAGAAACGTTGTGGACTTCTTTATGAATTGGAGCTGGTGTGTTCAGGACCCATTTCTTGTGCTTGAAACCCAACGACCGAAAAAAGTCCGACATCAATTACGTCCTCTGGAAGCTGAGTAGCGGTGTCGACCATGAGCGGACCAGCCCATTGGTACTTAATTAAATGACGAACATCAAAGTCGTGTTTTGGAATTCCAGTACAGCCGGACCCATTTAAGTATGTCAAAACTGAATCGCTGAGGCATCGACGTCGTCCAGTTTTGGTCGGCGTAGACAGCTCTTCATTCTTTGTACTTAGATGTAGTTGTTCAATCAAATCCATCCCGGCTGAATCCTCGGGAATCTGGACACAATCTCCAGACCACTCTGAAATTTTAATTTTCATCATCACAATATTTGCTCCAAACACAAATTAACGTTTACCCGAAAACGAAATTTTAAATTTTGGTCAATTTCTCTTCGATCTTTCATTAGGGATAATATGTACGTACCTGCTTTCATAGTCTCAGTTTCTTGTGCTTGAAATACGAAGAGAGTCATAGATCCGACATCGATCTTCTTCTCCGGAAACTGGGTGGTAGCATCAATCGTGAGTGGTCCAGTCCGCTTAATTGAAGCTGGTTTTTTGACGAGCGTATCATTGTCAGCTGAATCCTCGGGAATTAGGCCACCGCAGTCACCCATGCCTGGCCAGTCTATAATTTAATTTCAGTTTCCTACGTACCCGTGTTCAAGTTTTAATTAACTTATCGCTTACCAGTCTTCTCTCGGTCCTTCGGTTTGCCTTCGGCTTGACCTGCAATGGTACTGCTGGGGTCTTGTTCGCGTTTCTGATTTCGTCGAATGATTTTTTGTCGTTCGGTCGACTTATTTGGCCAGCCAAGCTGAGTATAACAGTCTTGGATCTCCACAACTTTATCAAATAATTTAATCAGTTCTTTTTTTGGGTCAAATTTGACTCGAATTCGATATACAATTTTAAAACTAGTTACCTGCTGTAGCTCCAATCTTAATAAGGGTTCTCATGTAATTTCTTTGGCTTTGGCTTAACGATGTCCCAGAGAGAGGAATAGCGCTCCTAGTGTTGGCCTTGCCCAGCTTCGAATAAATTTTTTGCTTGCCGGCGGTTTTGACCAATCTGTGTTCAGTTTTCTGTGTGGAAACTTTGAGCTCGCATGGCTTGGGTCGGCCACCGATGACGTCACCTTTAACTCGCCGCCCATTGCTCATTGATCTTGTTATCGGGGCCATCTAGAGTTTGAATTAATTTAAATCCTATTAATTTAATGTATTTAAGTATTGTTGTAATATTTTTGTTTGATGCAGAATTTAAAAGATAGATAGGAATACAACCTTACCTTAGAACTCCAATGATACCTTGTTCGATGAATTATTCAATACGTCCGCGAATATATCACTTTCACTGTCCAACTTGTAGTTCAACAATTATCGTCATACACGTCCGTCCTCGTCAAAGGTTCGCGGTGTACAAAACTAGCCCTACTTTGTGTCCATCCAAAGGATACTTCTCAATAGGAACATTTGACCTCTGGGTTTTCGTTCGAACGCGTTTGAATGTAGGTCACGGGTTGACCTTCATTGTTTCCAGCATTCTCTAGTTGTTTCATTTTGTATTCGGAGGATCGAGAATGTTCCCTAGTATTCTCAGGTCAAATATAAAAATTATTTAGCATATAGTCTTTCTAAAGTCAAAGGTCAAGCATAGTCTTACAATTCTGTGTTCAAGATATAGTTCTCTCAAACATTAGCTGAAGTTTACCATGGTTTGGTTTGGATACGCATTTATTGAAGTCCACGGCTAACTTTGCCGTCATCGCATTGAATTATCAGTGAGTGTCGCTAATTTCTAGCTAATAGTAAAGATCCGTTCAGCCTAAGGATAGTGAATTCTCTAGAAGATCGTCATTAACACAATATAATAATCCAAATAAAACTTCATTTTAATCATATTATTGTGATTTGATGGTTTTGATGTTACGATGAAATGTCTTATATTAGAAAAATCTTGAAATAAAATGTTATGATTTTATAATATTAACATGTAACATCAAAAAATATCTGTTCTGATATTAACCAAATGATTCACTTTCTCCGTCTGATATCTGAAATCAATTATATAATATAGATACGACTGAAAGTTGACTCGTACGGTTGAAATATTGGTAATTGGTAAATCTTGGTGAGACATTAGGTCACACCTTAGTAAATTTTCTGTTTTTATATTTCTTAACCTTCTGCGTGGCAAAAATGATTCAAACGAGCTTTGAACAAAGAGGGGATACCGTGAATTTCCGAAGCCATTCAGTCAGAATAAATTCCGTTAAATTGTACAATAGTTGATAGTAGTTCAATCATCATATCATAACATTTGTATAAGGATGCGTCAGCTAACACTTTAATAAAGAATCAAATCAAATCAAATCAAATAAAAAAGCATCCAGTTTTTGTGAAGATGTTCTCTCGTGTAACGTTGATTGAGTAGACAATAACACAACCAGGACTTCAAACTCGTCAAATAATTTACTAATGCAAATAATAAGACGAATGGATAATGAACTTTTCCTACGAAAAGTTAGAACTCTAGACTATTCTCAATCACCGACAACCATTGCGGAAGAAAAACCTACAATATCTGTAGGAGACAGATCATAATACCGAATTGTTTACAGGCCAGGTTTCCTTTGTATGACCAGAACTTAAATTTGGAAAGAATAAGAACCTTGTTCAAACAATATTCAATTTACAAATTTTATTCTTCTTGGCGTAATTTTTACATAATTTAGACAAACGGAGAAAGATTGCAGACTCAGTGCAAGAATGTATTTGTCGTATAGGTTTCCATTCCCTTTGAGCTATGCAAAGAAACCAGAATCTTTTTATGCCGTTGGAACGGGCTGAAATAATAATAATTTTATTATTATTTACGTTATAACTATTATAACGAGCTTTGAACAAAGAGGGGATACCGTGAATTTCCGAAGCCATTCAGTCAGAATAAATTCCGTTAAATTGTACAATAGTTGATAGTAGTTCAATCATCATATCATAACATTTGTATAAGGATGCGTCAGCTAACACTTTAATAAAGAATCAAATCAAATCAAATCAAATAAAAAAGCATCCAGTTTTTGTGAAGATGTTCTCTCGTGTAACGTTGATTGAGTAGACAATAACACAACCAGGACTTCAAACTCGTCAAATAATTTACTAATGCAAATAATAAGACGAATGGATAATGAACTTTTCCTACGAAAAGTTAGAACTCTAGACTATTCTCAATCACCGACAACCATTGCGGAAGAAAAACCTACAATATCTGTAGGAGACAGATCATAATACCGAATTGTTTACAGGCCAGGTTTCCTTTGTATGACCAGAACTTAAATTTGGAAAGAATAAGAACCTTGTTCAAACAATATTCAATTTACAAATTTTATTCTTCTTGGCGTAATTTTTACATAATTTAGACAAACGGAGAAAGATTGCAGACTCAGTGCAAGAATGTATTTGTCGTATAGGTTTCCATTCCCTTTGAGCTATGCAAAGAAACCAGAATCTTTTTATGCCGTTGGAACGGGCTGAAATAACAATAATTTTATTAGTTGTGAATTTTTAACCAGTGTTTTAATGTCATTTTCTTGCTAATATGTACTTACTCTTGTGCCACAGTCAACATTTTCGGGGAAGTCACACGTCTCAAGCTGAATGCTATACCGCAAAATGATGTCACAAAACTGAAAACGATACCAATTGAAAATTAATATTCAGTCGCAGTTTTAAATTTTAAGGTAAAAACAGCAAAGTGAATGTCCACGCTGTCGCTATCATTATAGTTTTATTAATAAAAACGTACCTGATGATTAGCAATGTTGTTCGCGCATACATAATATGCACTGCAATCAAGAGGATCCGGGAAGTAACCCTCTGGCCGTGGGCACGTAAATCCTGGGGAACCAGTAGTGGTTGTTGGTGGTGGAGCTACAGTAGTGGTTGTTGGCGGTGGAGCTACAGTAGTGGTTGTTGGTGGTGGAGCTACAGTAGTGGTTGTTGGCGGTGGAGCTACAGTAGTGGTTGTTGGCGGTGGAGCTACAGTAGTGGTTGTTGGCGGTGGAGCTACAGTTGTGGTGGTTGGTGGTTGTTGTGATGGCCGCATTCTATCTCCACAGTCAACATTTTCTGGTCTCTCACATCCGGACCATAGGGGTTCAAACAACCAATCACCTGGACAAGACAAGAGCGTTGCTACACCATTGTAACAATCCCAGTACTTCTCACAATACAATTCATGTGGAAAAGCGCCATCGGCTTGACAGTCATATTCTGGAGGTGTATCGGTTGGTCTTGTTGGAGGTACATTGGTACCAGTGCCGGTGGGTCCTGGTGGTCGAATTCGGTCACCACAATCGACCTTATCAGGGAAGTTACATCCGTAAAAGACGAGGTCGAAGAGTTGATCGTCTGGACAGTAGTAAAGGATGGCGTCATAGTTGTCACATTGATAATATCGCTCACAATAGATGGTGTCTGGATAGTAAGCTCCATGATGGTCGGGATGACATTCCGGGGCCCCTGGTTCTGGCGTTCCAGTTGCCGGAGGGCGGGTAGTTGTCGTTCTTGTTGGAGGTGGTCCTGTGGTACCATTTGGGCGAATTCGATCTCCGCAGTCGACAGTGGCAGCACTCTCGCAACTACCATACTCTACCTCGAATAAAGTGTCCTCTGTGCAAGCCATAAGGTGGGCGACGTCATTGTAACAATCATAGAAGAGTTCACAAGCGGTTTCATGTGGGTGTGCCCCATTTGCCGAGCATTCATATTCAGGGGCAGGTCCAATCAGAGTGACTCCTCTCTAGAAATATTAGATTTCATTGTCAATTGAATTATTGTATACATTCATGTTAAGGAGCTGCATGACGGGGTATTCGTCTAGCAGCCTGGTTCTTGGCCTAACTGATATGAGGTCGACCAATATAAGAGAGTTCTGTAAATTTCTTCTACAAATCAGCAGCAAACAAATGCGTAAGAGAAAATTCACATTCTACTGAAGTACAGGGTTATGATTGATTGTAAAGTTCGCGCTGCTACTTTGTTTGGCGTTTGGAATGTATTGAAATCAAGAAAGCCTAGTGAAATAATAACTTCTTACTAAACTTCTGAAAAGAAACCTTGTTAGGATATTTTGGTAAGCTTACCTCATTTGGATTACTCGTGACGGCTTTAGGCTTAGCTGCAATATAGAAATACCAATATTAGACATCTTATTTACTAATTCTTATTGCCAATTTGTAATATTACGTGGAAGCAAGACTTAACACGCAGCTTGCTTTTCTGATTTTCAATATTGAACATATTATTCCATTTAAAATAATTGTAGTCTCATTTATGACGTACACACATACGCACGCACGAGTGGTGTTTCGACAAACGACAAGCACATATTCCTACACGCGCGACAGCTTCAGATTATTTGTTTCGCGGATGAGTCACATTTCGTATTACTGTAATTTGGTGTGACAAAACAATCTCGTTATCCAGCTGTGGTACCTCACTAAGGGGCACTTGAAAATTAATTACAGCATATGAAATTCCATTACTCTTTCATATTAGCACGTGATTTTGCGTACTAAAGAAATGAGGTTACTCGAGTATTAATGCAATTGGATGGAAGGCTATATTAATTTACTTCGCGCAAATTGGCCAATAACTTTTAAAGGAATTTAATAAAAGAATGCCGTTACTGGATCAGGTAATTAAATTCGCACCGATTAATGAACTAACCATATCTGATCAAATCGCCTTGTTACAATTTTTAAGAGATCTCGAAAATTGGAACTTTCGTATTAGAAGAGTGGTCTGTGGTCAGATATTTCTCACCCGCTAACAGGTGGGCATATAGCATACGGAAAAAAATGAGTTCCACATTTTGTATAGAATTTTCTGCCGGTTCTGGGTTAATTTCTTGCATTATGAGATTGGCCAAGCGGTTACTAACCACCCTGTACAAAAATGTTGACCAATGCACCATTTATCCCTCCTATTATTTATTGAGACCCGAGTTTAAAACGAATGTATAATTTACAGAGGTTCTGAATGTGGAAATGGCTATCTTTTGCTGAAATATTTAGGCTAGATAACGATAGCCCAATTGAGAGACATGGAATGACCGGTTTAGGATTGATATCGTCGTTAGATTAAATATTTGATCATATATTAAAATTTTCTACAATGGATATTACAATTTTTTCAAGGTATCCCGCATGTCCCGTCTATTCTTACACAATTTTCGCTTTACCAAATTTTCTAAAGCCCAATATTAAAAATATTTAAAAAAATCGAATTAAATAAATGTATACCGGTAGCAAAAGCCGTACAGCAGGCGAAGGCCAGAATAGCAACAGTCCACTTCATGATTGATTAGTCTTTCCGGTCAGAATGAAATATTCCCAGTGACAAGAAAAATTGGGATGAGCTTATTTAATACCCATTCCAGTTTGGTGTTATCAGTTTGATTTTGTCAAATATTCACCTGGTCGCTGCTAATCAAAATCATGGTGACAATATGTCAATCACGCATCTGCATGCGGTCAAGTGGTGATTAAAATAAACCTGTCGAATTAAATTCACATTCTGGGCTTAATAATGTGCAAATTAGGTCGCTCGACACTTTTCAACCTCAAGTATAGACAAGGATTTTTAATCAGTCGTTATGTATTAGTTAGGGATTAGGCGTTTGCTGACGTATATAGATGACAAAAGAACAAATTCTGACAATTTAAATACTTAGTTAGAGATAAATTCTCAGAAAATAAAACCAAAAAAGAAAAATAAACTTCACATAATTAATCTTAAGTACACGCATCGAACGAGTCATTTGCGTCAATGCCAGCTGAAGTTACTTTAATGGAATTTCGAGAGCCTCTTAAGTACATTTTATTGGCGTCATTAGTAAATTAGAAATTCATCGTAATCCCAGTACCGCCGGAATTGGATTGAATTTGTACAAAACGTATTCCACGACTCCACTCTCAACTTAAGATTTGTTAAAATTAAGCTGCATAAGCTTATTTTTGCTATTACCACGCGATATTTATTCTAACAGATTGTACATACAAGTCCATGTACTATCTATTTATTTATTTCGTCCCCGGCTCATGGATTTTCAATTGCATTCGATATCATGTGCATTAACAATTAGAATAACGACATTAAACTTGAAGAACGGTTGAACAGATAAAATTGCGGAAGCATAACAATTAACAATGCAAAACTAATTCGTATTCTCGCCCCTCCATTAAATTCCGATTAGTTTACGCAACTTGACTTGACCACTTCCATTTATAAATTATCTACCTTATTTATCACAAAACATTCCATGACGGAGTTCTACTTATGTAGTGGGGAGCTAAAGGCATTGCGTAAATACATTTTGGCATGAGTAATTTTCTGTCCGTTGTAGCATTAGTGCAACAGGTGGGCTATTACTTCGTTAAGACGATGTTTAAAAGTTTAAAAGTTAAAAGTTTTTTGGGTATTATTTATTTGCCGCCCTAAGCTTTCTTTCAGACCTTCTGGTCACAGCCTCGGCAACTG
>JAQFYE010003115.1:0-16134 GCA_034694305.1 Protaphorura glebata
GGGATTGTTTTTTTAGTTTGTTGACACGAATTGAGACCTCTTGAAAACTGAAATCACCTTGTTTACTCTCTTTGACTGAAGTGATGTAAAATGTAAACAAACGCTTAGGAACTACAATAGCTATTTATTTGTAAAACATTTACAACCGTGGAATAATCAATTATATGTAGCTCATTCTTTCATATTTGAATGGCTCTGCATGGATAAAACTTAAGCTACCTGTAAGTAGGATTTTGTGGACGGCCAGGTAGTTGAATGTGTTCAAATTTTTAAATATCTTGGATTTGGTTGGATGGAAACTTATCTTCGAAATTCATGTTCGAAATGTGAACAGGAGAGTGCAGACAAAAATATCTCTACTGCGAAGGTTTAAATCAAGTTTCTCTTTTAAGCAACTAAAGACTTTTGCTAACTCTGTCTAGTTCTTTCAATGATTATTCATGTTGACTCATAACGTTTTGACCACCCCCACCCCTGCCAAGCGATCAGGAGGTGTCGGGCAAAACTTGAATTATGCATTTTGCGGAGAAACTTAAATGGATCGAGGGAGTCATTCCACTTGAAAATTCGATACGTGTAGTATAGATGAGCGTTTAATAAACCCTTCCAATACCGATTTATACTAAAACACGTCCATAATAACGTTTCTCGAAAAATCGACTGATGTTATCTTTTCGCGGTATTTTCATTCGGGCTGTATGACGGGACGAGGTCCAATGGTTACGAGCCACACTGTACACAAAATAATATGTTCCAAAAGCTGGAGAAACTTTTGCGTCTCTGTCTTTTACACGTACGACATTTCAACTGTTCGTATCCAATTTACTATTTTGGTCAGATTTGACTTAGTAACAGGTTTACCTGAATATGTCTCGAATCTCGATCGGACTCTGTAATTTTTGCGCAAACCAAAGTAATTTAATATTCTGTCGTGAAATTAATTCTTATGATGGTTTGAGATCCATAATCATACCCACTACGTAATCGATCACGAACGAGTCGTAATTTTATTGCATATACTACTACTGAACATATTATTTTGTCCAAGTCTTCGTGAATGTGGCTCGTTGGATTATTTATTCCGAAATCTTCGGAGCCTTACATGGTGAAACATGGGTGAATTTTTCATGTTCAACCCCAACATCTTGTTTTCAGTCATCGTCAGTTCTATCACTCTCACGATCAGTACTTCAAAAAAAACACTGTGGGTTTAAGTTCACATGCATGGTGATTGATACGACTATGTATCGTGCGGTCACCTACGACCTACCGACACAGCAGTTCATTATTCAGATATTCTGTCCAAGATCAGGAAAGATATTGCACTCCTCAACAACAGGTGAGTCAGCAACTATATGGTATTCCCTTGTAAATCCATACACCCGAGGAATTACTGTTGACGCTCTGACAAAGCATTTTGGTTTTGCATTGTGGGCGTTGAATGGACATTAATGTCTATTGGTGTATGTATTTAAGTCGCCGGGCTTAATGGTTTTAAATATGATTTATAAGAAGGATAAGATCTGTCTTTAAAATTCGATTAGGGGTTTAGGCAGAGCATTATAACCACGCTGTACGGGATAAGTAGAATGTTTTAATGACCGTACTACATGGGAAATAATAACTTATTAGCCTATTATATCTGAGCCTTAACTAACAGCAGTGTTAATTATATGCTTTGACCCGTGCGCTTGTATTCTATTTTATTAAGTTAGAAACTAACTGAGATATTGGGACTTTAATTGCAAAAAATGATAAAGGGGCATCAAAGTAAAAGTGAAATAACACGTAAAAATTTGTCCACTCAACTTACAACTTTTTTTCTCCTTTACTTGTTTGGTTCGCAAGTCGTAACCTCAAGCAAAAAATATGCAAAAGAAGGTGAAGAAGATCCGCATTCTGGCGAGACTAGTGTGTCGAGTGCCGAGCTCTTTGGCGCCGCTCAGCTTGACATTTGTATCTCATACAATGTTTTTATTTGCAGAAAATTCCCTTTCCAGTTTTTATGTAAGACAAGTAGACAAACACGCAAATGCTAATGAAGCTTTCAGGAGAGTGATAAAAAAAGTGTTGATTATTCCAAAAATTAAGATTAGTTTAACCATTTTTTACAAATAAAATTCCTTCAAAAATAATCGTCATCTAATGACCAGTTTTTAATGGTATTCTCGCGATGGCAAAATTACAAGTAGCAACAGTTCGAATAAGTTATTACATACAGGCATCGCTGAGATTATATTTCGTTTATACTTATAAACCTTACAAAAATAAATTAGTCCAACTTTGTAACCACTGTCGACCTTCAAAAGCATTATTAATTGCAAACTTACTTTACACCGGTGTCAGGTTACGTTCAGCATAGTATTCCCTTTAATATTCCAAACAGAAAATCTCTAGTAATTCTATGCACACTATGACAACATAACTAATTGGCCGCCAGCACCGTTACTGGACTTTTTCTTAATAAATAAATCTATTAGTGTCACCCGTTCCAAACAGCACATTTCTCTCTTCAAAAATCTTGCTCGAAATATTTTCTTGATAGAAGTTCTTAGTGTATGACTGTGTTCAACAACAAATATAAAATACCGCTGCACGTGTTAATTGTGTTAAATCCTATACGATTAATTATGCGTATCAGACTTCGTTTTTTTTGCCAATTAATAAAAAGGAAAGTTAAAAATGACTAAGCCCAGGATATGGCTAGAGTCATGAAGAAAAACATTGATGTTTACTCTAAAAGTGGTTCTAGGAAAACATGTGGAGTCAGAGTGGTCAAGTTTGTGTGTGAAGTATAAGTCAATTCAATTGTGAAAACATGTTATTTTGAGCATCCGTCATTATCATCTCATTACAACAATTTCCAAGTAGTAGTAACTTTGAGGATGTCCCAACTTTTAATATCTGTGCTTTCAAAAAAGTTGAACTTGTTAATGGCCGGACTCTCTGAGTTGTCCGGCCATTAACAAGTTCGACTTTTTCATAAATACGATGCAATATACTATACCGGCAAGGAGGTGACGATGACCGGACAAAAAAAAATAAAACAAATTAGAATAATGTTTTCTCGGAGCCGGATCAGGAGTTTTGAATTGTTTGTTGTTTGAATGTAGGAATTTAACGTGCTTGGGATAATACGCGGATTAACTGAACAATCAAAATGTTCTAGCTTAATTGGTAAAAGAGAGGGACTGGTTTGATGCTTCAGTGTCATGGTTAAGGTTGACACATGGTCAGGGGTTGGGGTATTACGTTTGTCTTAAGAATCAGCGATAAAAGTTGCCTAGAGTGGTCGTCGTGAGTAACTTACGTCAGAGGAATTCCTCACACGTTCCCTCATATATAAGACAACGTACTTTACTCAAGCACTTCAGTTCATAAACAAACTTTCGATATCGCATACTCCAACGAAACCAAATCTTAAACACAACTTATACACACACCCCCCCCAAACTTTGAAAGACAGTCAATTTGAAAAAAAAAACTTTTTTCCAAACAAAAGTATTATTTTCTAAAAACACGAAACGACAATGAAGAGCATACTCTCAAGTATCATTATTGCTTTGTTATCCGGGTCTGCGTTGGCAGCCATTGGCTTAGAAATTGTAGACCCAGTGGAAGGTATTTACACAACTTTCTTTATTTCATATTTTGAATTTCCAGTGTTCGGGAATTATTAGTATCATTAACCGTCGATGAACTAGGAGCCGTCAATTTTTAAGGAATTTCTATTTTACAGTTTAACACATCGTCGACAAGGGACTTTCTAATAAGATTAACTTCCATCATATTACCCGATTACCGGCTAAAATAAATGCTTTGGCGTTGCAAAAAAATGACGTCCCTTTTCTTTTCAAGTAACACTTTTTTTGAAACCGGACTGTCGGCCGAATATTTGTTTCCGATTAAATCATTATTCCGTAAAAAGTAGTAGTTTTATAATAATATAATATAATTATAATATAATGGTTTTACACACCATTACGGAACTACTAAGGATATTACATATTACACATTTTAAAAAAACCAAACATTTTGTTTCGTGAGGATGATTCGGGACTTATATGTAATATATATAATTTAAAATAAAGTATCATAATTTGTTTTCTAACTAGGCCACCCGAACCAATGTTTTGTGAAGGAACGTAATACTTTCTACGATGTGAATGAAAGCTGGAATTTGAAGGAATGTGGAGTTGGTTCTTGCAGTTCAATGAATATTCGTGGGAAACAACAGTTTATCGTCTCTTACAATGGGTAAGAATTTTGTCACAATCCTTCAGTTTCTCTTACACCATGCATTATTAAATTAAGAGACCTTCGTACATATAAAAGATCTTCTGAGGCCTGACACTCCAAATGATAAAACTGCAATCATAATTCCATAGCCTAATTAGAATTATCTGGGGAATATGTGTATTCAATAGTAATAGGATATTAGGAAAACAGGATATTAATTTACAAAGCATTCCCCCTTATTTGCAAGGGTAGAAGGAAATACTTTTAATTAAGAGGCAATTTTAATTACTCCATGAGTTTTAATGTATCGCAGGTACTTAATGAGTTAGCACTGGACATTATTAATCTTATTATTAACCGTCCACGCGAGTAGTATCTTTCGTGTTCAATGGTACAATCCGGATATATAAGGAGATGAGAGTAAATGATTGGCACGAGGCGCTTGCTTCCATTCCTTTCCATGCCAATTCTAGGCAGGTATAATTATTACTTTAGGACACAATCTTCCACAGTCTTGCAAATATGAAAACATATTTGAATATTAGACGTTGATTTCTTTCTTTGGTGCGTTTGGTGTCGAAACGACGGAACAATTTTTGTATCATCTTGACAGACATGTCGTACCTTGAATCAACATGCTCTCAAACACAAAAGTACACAGGCAAGAATCTCATTCATGGTCTGCAACCTGCACACATTACATATAATGAGTATTCTTGCCTGAACAACAACATGAGTCTAATCATGATTACAACTTCCATGTAATAATTAAATTAGCGTGTGCCATAAATGCAAATTTTCTCAAAATGCGTGTGAATCTCATGCAGCTTGAGCATAAAGTTAAAGTTGTCGAACCTTTCTTGATTTTCTTGACTTTCAGTTTGTCTTAATTTTTTTACGATTTAAAATATTCAGCAGGGGCTTCGGATTATATTTGTTCCGAGCTTCAAATTAAAACAAATTATCTAAGTAGAAATGTATTAAAAACGAATTAGAATAGCAGGATAATTCGACATGCCCTCTGGGATGATGGAGAAACTCCTTTGTTTACCACATAAGGTTATTTTTCCGTATGAGTACGTTGAGCAATTTAATCCTACATTATTTTTTATACAACAAGCATCTTGTTTTAGCGTAATTTATAACCATGTCTCTCACTATAATTTGATCTTGAGGCATGGGCAAACCCCAACAATACAAGTACCATTAACCACACAGTACTAGATGAAGTGAATAATGTGTGGCCGTATATGTATGTTAGTTAAAACACAAATGTTGATTTCTCAAATTATTGACGTCAGAGTATTATATAGCTGAGATTGCATGAAAACAATGGATGACTTCAGAAAAAAAAATGAATGAATCTTCTAATTTGATATGTCAGAAGAGTGGGAGATTAAAAACTACCAGACTTATGAAATGGTATTGTTATTATATTACATCCTATGTGCAGTATAAGAGGTAGGGCTTTCGTGCAACTTGGGAATTTTGATAATAAAATTATGTTACAAAAACTCAACTTGTATGAATAAAAAATTGGAGAAGCGACTGTAATTCCTCTAGGCAATTCAGTGTACTAATTAAGCGTGACATCCAGGGCTAAACTTCCATACACTTTAATGTCAAGGTCATGAAGGTGCCCTCGTAAAACCGCAACCCATTTCGTATTTGTACATGACGGCATTGCATACACGGTGTTTTGGGTTTATACGCTCCAGTGACCGCGAAATCAGTCATATTTTATACTTTAGTCATACTATTTTCAAATCTATGCACGGTAGAAACTTGGCTTTTCTCAACTTGAAATTATTTCCCCTCTGCTATTTTCTGGTTATTTTAATTCTTGAAGAGAGTAATGCTCATAGTATACATTAAATGTCCGTTATTATTGTATTCATTGCTGAGGGAAGTGTTCCGGCCACCTTAGTTATTTACCCGTCTCAATGTCTCACCTTATTGTCAAGTTCAAATCTGAATAAATTTAATATAGCATTTCTTGCCAAGTTTCATTTCAACTTTTATGGGCAATGCAGGAACGCTTGCCAACTCAATTCATCTTTTTTATTTCAATGTGCCCTATGGTTTTTAGTGCCAATAGTTTCCGGCACTGTTACTCTCTGACTAGTTAAAAAAACACCAAAGGCAGAATTAATCGTCAGTTTCTTTACAATTAAACTGTAATGTGTGTGTGTAGTACTGATGAACCTCCCAAGATAGTTGTTGTTACATACATTAGGTAGTACAGGATTACCATTAGTTTATTTCCTTTTTGTTAACAAACATCACACCAACCACAATGTTAACTGCATAAGGTCAGATACTCAAGGAGGCTTGTTCGTGCAGAGTCATTGCTCTACGCTCTTGTTTAAAAGTAAAATATTTCCGCTCCAAAGTCCCATAATTTACCAACGTAAATAACAGAGGAAAATCAAAACACGAATTACTTACTATTAATAATTTTATTCAAAACGGACAAAAAAAAAGAGTCCTTGCCCTCCATTTATTTTCTACTCAGTTTCATATAGTTACGTATTCAAAAGTTTTATTTTCGACTCGAGTCATACCTTATTTTATGCCATTTGGTGAGTCTATGTGGCCACTCAATGATATTAGCAAATATGCGGTATTATCGTAACCTCGCCTGGGTTTTTTTTGGATTCCAGCTGTTTGTGTTATGGAACTTTATGACAATAATAAAGTATTCTGACATAAAAAGACAGTAAGCGAAAACAAGAGGCAAACTGAACCAGCATTATTCATGTTGTAATGTCAGTGTTTGTTGATTTGGGAATGCATTTCACTATTTAGACATTATGTTTTAGTAGTCTGCTTTCATTCTTTAACTAATTATTTTCATAATAGTCAGAGTCGGAAAACTCTTTATTAATGTCACAATGTTTCATAGTCCAAACAGTTCAGTATAATAACTAAATCAATTTCCATTAGGTTTCTCCGCAAGAAACTCCAGACAAATCCGGAACGATGACTTAATGGTTATGAAACTTTGATGCATCATTTTCACGCGAACGTATTACATTTTTTTCATAAAGTAATTCATCATGACTCAAAAAAGTTGTTCAGCCAGTTGGCTAAAGAAGTCCCAGACACTCATTCTGTAATATTAAGGAAAATACTAATCTTAGCGTAAAGGTGTGAGTTGTTTACGACAAGTGTAATTTGGAGGTTGACAAACTAGTGATATTCAAAACACATTACTTATACCGGTTATATCTCGTCTAACGCTTTACAAATGGGATAATGCAAATCAACAAATGGACGTAATGTAATAAAGAGAAGTAAGTCGCATTTTCGCCCATTAGGGGGAAGGAGGGGAAGGTCCGGACGGATTTACAATTTTATTGATATTGACCTCCAAAAGCTAAAATAGCTACGAGGGATTCACTCTTCCTCGTGTTTGTTTACTATATTGCCGGCGAATTAATGAGTTTTCTTTGTAAACAAAATGAGTGGTAAAGACAGAGTCTGCGCAAATTAATTATTGGCAGCCTTCGGAGTCAAGAAGTTTGAACTTAATTAATGCTCGATTTTTTTTCTTCGCACTTAATTCTTATACTTAATATTCTTTTTCAGATGTGGGGTTGTACATGCCGAAGCTCCATGCTACGTCTCGCAGAACAAAGCTCTGACTTATCCAGACTGTTGCCCCGAGATTGTTTGCCCTGAATTTGAGGAGACTGAACAAAATGGAAACGGAATCAGTGAAGACCAAGACGATCAAAACAACAATCTTGCGTCCTCAGAATTTGGACAGACAGACTCCATTGTCAATGAAGATGATTTGTACGGGTACAAAAATCCATCGGGATTTCGGTTTTACTGAAGACTAAATGCTAATCCAACCCAATGAAGTCCGAATCTCAATTCCCTCTCTCCCCGCAAACTTGTCAATTTACACAGTAATGTTTTTGTCTGCCATTCCATTACAACAAAGTAGATTTATATAGTTTCAATCTATTTCCCCTTACTAACAAACAACACAACTTATTACCATAGTCTCCTATTATACTAACTAACCTTGAATGACGGACACGAGTGACATACCATGTACAATATTTATTGAGTTAAGGAAAGCGTCATATGGCTTGTTTATGTACAAAAATACTAACTGATATTTTTTTTGCACAAATGAAAATGAAGTAAGGAGTAACGACCCACATTTTCTCTCACATTGAAATTGTTACGTTACTTGTATTAATCGAGAAATGAACCACATGTATGACTGTGGTAAGTGGCATATACTTAAGTATTAAATAAGAAGGAACGAGTCCAGTACATGATCATTCGAGTCAGAATTGCTTACGGTTAACAAGAAATAACGAAAGTGAGTTCGGATTGATTGGTTCCGCTATAAGAGAAGATGTAGAATAGGAGGTCTCATTAGAATAGTAGTTTAACTTAAACTTGTGGTAATTAATTTTCTGAAGTGTGATGTATGAGTGACATTGTTACGACCTCGTTCGTTTGTTTTAATTATTGTACTGTATAATAGATATTATGCGTGTAAATGTTATTACGGTGTCAAAATAAAATTATTTGTTGAAATAAAATTACTTGATAAAAAAATTCCAACTTCCAAATTCTGCACAATTCTTTATTTGTTCGACTATGAACGCAACTATGAACGCAATAATATATTATTATAGTATGATGGACGGAGTCAATGCATAACGTTAGGACGAACATGGAACTGTTGATAAATGTGCACATGCACGAAGTAAAATTGAAAACAGCTTTTAGTTCTCCAGGAAAGCTTAAAAAACGAGATTTTTCGTATTATCTTGAATTATAATATAACGCACCTCAAGAATAGAATAACAATCTCTACTAAAAAATGTAAAATTGTAACTGTTAATAATATTACTAACTAACGATCACTTGTATCAAAGAGTGGAATTGACCGGACGGAGTAATAAAAGCTGTATGAGGAGATTTACCTGCTATCAGATCTAAAACTAGAATAGTGTCATTGAGAAAGCTTATAAAAATATTAAATTAACGTAAGTTTATGGCAGTGCCGTCCGGACTAATGAACTAATGACAATTAGAAAACGGGTAATCATGCCATAATATTGGCACAAAACGATGCCCCCAAATACATATACTCACTAATATTTGTTTTACTAAGTTAGTTCAAATATAAAAATCCCTTAAATCTTCAACAAAATAAAATACAGGGTCAGACATAATCTTTTGCCCTCCCCCCCCCCGCCAACCCAATCTGGGAGAGTCGGACGAAAAGTGAGATATGGATTTTGTAGAGAATCTTATGGCTACAGCGGATCTAGTAAGCTATTCCGCCTGAAAATCTGATGCACTTAGCGGCACTGACGAGGGTTTAAGTAATAAATAGCACAAAAAGTCCCCCTTATGCATTGTCAGTGAAGAATTGACTTTCTTCAACCCGGTTAAACAATAAAATTATAGCGAAAAAGTTGGCAACGACGGACTTTTCGACAAAAATTATTTTGGGCATGATTTTGCTAAGAAAAGCTAACTTTTCATGACATTTATTACTTAAACGTTCGTCAGCGCCGCTACGCGAATGGGATTTTCAAGCGTAGCTTCCAGATCCGCTTTAAGATTTTATGCAGAATGCGTATCCAACTTTTCAACCTTTGTGTGCATGACATGGACGGATGAATTACAGACATACAATCCTTCTTATGATATTTCATCAATGGTAATAGTCACAGATATGAATTTCTTTAACACAGTAATAATAATAATACCCTCACATTTAATTACGGAATGATGTGTGTGACATCTTGATTTGTGTGAGATTTCTTTATTTATGATGATAATGAAAACTTCTTGGTTGGCACCCCGTCAAAGTTTGTTCCGCTTGGTATTCTACTTTACACATTTGTTGACTGGACTTCAACAGTCAGAATTGGAGAGAGCTCTTGTCCTTCGTCGTCGTCTTCATGAACCACGGATTGTCATGGGAGCGGTACCGTTGAAGTCGTGCTATGCGGGGTAGTAGGTCGTGACCCAGCCATGGACTGCGTTGCCAGAGACGTCATCGTCCCCATCTAGTGAAGAATGTTGACATGAAGAATCACTTCAAAATTATCATAACTTCCGATTTATTAGAAAAGCAATTAACTTATTAACGAAGTATTTGTTCGCGTCCAGCGTACGTGAAAAATGAATCTGGTGTTATACTATATATTATATTATATATGATAAATAAACTGTATATTCTAATAGTTCCATTTCCCAAACAAGTCTACCGCACGGATGGGCTACAAGAACAAGTATAATAATTTCAGGCATGGGCCATAAAAATGCCTTAATTCATTTCTGCACAAAATTACTGCTGATTCGAAAATGCTGATCGTAAATGTCAAACCCAAAATAAATGCTACAACGAATTCCGTAGTGCAGAAATATAAAGCGAAGCCAATTGTATCAGATACTTACAGCCTCCTTGAAAATCAGAAGTCCTGGTCTGACATTATTGCGCGATAATGCCTAAATCGTGAAATAGCTCGAGAACACGTTCAAACACGGTGTAACCTACTACAGTATACTAAGTAGGCAATAAACAGAGCTCAAATAACTGGAGGCTTACCCGCAAATGAGCCAGATCCTCTAATTTTGTCAAATCAGCCAACTCTAGAAACAAAGAATAGACAATGGCCAAGCTCCCAAAATTCAAAATTGAGAAGGCAATCCAGAAAAGGCACATGACAATATTGTACGCAAAGATCATGTCATTCACGATTGTCGCAAAGATAAAACCAACGAGACGGAGTGAAGCAAATATAAACATGCACACCAGCCAGGGAATCATCTTCTTCTCATATTCCTGTAATTTAAAATTAAAAACTCATCCATATTGTGTATTTCCCAACCATAATGAACTTGTATACCTTTCTCAGTGCTTGTATTAAAATTACGCTTGTCACAAGTAATCCAAATGCGAATAGAGTTGACAAAACTGCAAACAGGACTAACAAGTTTCTAACTGAAAAATAAGCAGAAATGAAACCATGTTTATAATTCATATTCACATATTAGAGATTAAAACTGATCAAAATATGTTTATCCGGTGTTCCCGTCAACAGAAAGTTCATTCATTTTAGTTCGGTTCAAAATAAATTTTATTATTCAATTAGGCCTAAATTTTGACCCTCAAGCCTCAATTAATTGGGTGAGTCGACTTGAATATTTCCAGTATGCACACCATAAAAATGTACGCTAATTTTCGAGGTGTGAGAAATATTATTTGGCGTAGGGTACGGCTGATTTCGGTTATGACGGCATCAATTCAACGCAAATCAATTCTATTCAATATAAGTGTAGTTGCTGATATATAATATGAATTATAATATATTTAGTAATCGTTAATCAATCAAGAAGAACGGTATCATAAATCGTTTTGCATTTGTCTCATTCAAATTGTGTGACGAGAAAAACTAATTAATTAAACTAATCAGAAGTAGAATTTATTGAATTCGAACACACCATGTTTGTTGCCAACGTATACGAAGTCAAATGAAATTATGTAGTAGCCGAAATGTGTGCTCCCTGGAGCCGCTTCTGAGAGGCAGTACAGGTCGAATAGGTTAGTTCCAATAGTGAATAAGCTGACAATCTGGAATTTAAATGTTCACACCAATAATCATTTGCCTCTGAGAAATGGTCTACCTCATTTTGCTACTTTTGATCAAGTAATGAAACCGAGCTGACAATTTGCCACTGTTAAAAATTCGGTTCTTCCGCCGGTTGTATAACATTTATTTTCTAAATGGCAACATATTTAAAATAGAAAAAATATATTTATATAAATCTAATAATTTTACACATTTAGGCTTAACAAATTTTGAAAATAGTTTAATCGTTCATCATTTCCGGGTATAGTTTGCAGAGTTCATGCTTGCTTCCAATTTTAACTCAAAGCTAAAGCTAACAAGGGGAACTCCAGTGCGGATATTTTTATAAGAATCTGAAATTCTTAGCACTGAGCCCCGATTGCGATTTGAAATCTGAAATGGTATGCCACTCGGTGCATATTTCATGTTTAGGTCAGCAAAGTTGACCTTCGTGTTGAATTCCGGAGGTGTTTGCGTATCAGGCCGGGACGTCTGGCGTCTCCGCTCGTGCATTCAACGCTGGTAAAGAGCGCGCCCGAGCGGGGGGACGAAAAGTGAGACGAGACGGAGGACAGTCATACCATTCACACATGCACAAGCACATCCAGAATGGAATAGAAAGGTCGCCTTAGCTGACCTAAACATGAAATGTGCGCCGAGTGACATAACATTCCAGATTTTAAATTGCAATCGGTGTTCGGTGGTAAGAATTTCAGATTTTTCTAAAAAATATTAGCCATGACGTTACCCTCGTATGTGTTTATACTATTATAGCAAACCAACTTTTGGAGAAACGAAAGATTCTGCCTAGATTGTGGAAATAATCTTGGCCTGACTGAATAGCCTAAGACTAAGGTTTATGTCCAGCTATAAAAACTCCTTCTCTGAATCATATGCTTACTCTTGAAACAATTATTTCATTTACGTCGTTGGATTGATTCAAAGCATACTTCGAGAAGTATCTCTAATGTTAAATTCTTTTCATTAATGATCTAAGATGTTTAGGAAGGGCGTTCTAATTCGGTAAATAAGATACCTAACCGATTCCAGGAAATTTTATATAGTCTAACTTACCACGGCGTAGATCCCGGCAAAAATGGAATACTTCTGAATGTCACTTCCAAATACAGGTTGCAACCATGGCGTCTTATACCATGGAATCTTCAGAGATTTTAAAGATCTAACCGATCTCAGTCCAGTTGACCTTGTCGTTGTATGAGAGTAAATGGACGGAGTTCCTAAACTAGGTGCTCGTTTCATCTTAAGATTTGCAGTCCTTTCATTAAAAATAAAAACGCAGAGAGGATCACGATCAATACATTTTAAACATTCTGAATAATATCATTAGCTAAAACAAACCATTCTGTCTTAAAGGTTTTAACACTGCCAGAGCCCCGCAGGTTCAGTCAAACAATAGGTATTTACCAATTTATAAGGCAATGCAGTGGAGACTTATTTACTATCACCAATTTGTATTACTGTAATAGCGAAGCTCCATTTATTTTATTTAAACCCTGCGTCGCCCCATTCAGTAAAATGTGTCAAACAGAATTCGGTTCACACGGGAGGAACGTCTCCACTACTCTTCTGAAATTTTGGATGTTCGAAAACATTTCAGAAGGCTGTACGGTTGCTCAAAGTATTCGTAAAATCCTAAGCAGACCCATCATCTTGAATGTATTGCAGAGAAGGGATGTCAGTTTTCTCATTCTAAAGTAGATTACCTACAGTATATAAAATAATTAATCACCCCCCTGACCCTGATAGACCCCTGACCTCTTGATTTTGTATGAGATTTCGACTTGCTTGTTTGGTCACGGATACTCCGAGGTCGACATTAAGTTCACCAGCAATTTCTGGTTCGGAAATTCGACTGTTTGCAGTTATTTGAAATTAATTTCTGCATAATCTTCTGGCCTATTCGAATAGACGTCATCCGTTTTCTTCCTGGCCGGGTACGATTCGCGACAGAACCGGCCATTCTTAATTTTTTCACAACGCTACATACAGTGTACACATTAAAAAAGAATTTGTTCCCAATTTTTTCGTATGCCATGGGTCATAAGTATAAAGTCATAAATCTATCTCTGCCCTCCAGAGAGAGTTCCCGTTTTTTATCATTTGGAATTTTTATTCCCATGGCACGATTTTTTAACTCAACCAAATATCCGTAATTTTAACTATCGATGTTGTGACATGTCAGAAAAAAATATTGACTGACATTGCTAACGATAATGTATTCGCAGTGAGCACGTAAATGAAAAGGTGGTGATTAATTTTTTTGCGTCGTTTTTCCGTTTTGACAGGATTCGACTGGTCTTTTTGGAGAACGCATTCCTATCCCGACAAGGAATGACTATCATTTTAATACCACATGCATGTGCTTCATAAAAAAATATTTACTGAAGTGTAACTTAATTGGGTAAAATATATACGGCTATTTGAACGGGAATCGTATCAGGGGGGTGATTAATTCTTTTATATACTGTATATGAAAATGCATGAAAAATGCAATATCTTTACTGTCAAGGCAAGACTGGGGCTGGGACTTGGGCGCTTCGGCGCTGAATATTTTTAATAAATGAAATTGAGAGAATTTATATTTTATTCGGACCCGTGTTTCTTTAAATAAGCAGTTGTCCAAAATGTATTAGCCGTATTGGTCGATAAATTCATCGATATACTGGTCAATCATCTCTGAAAATAGATTTAGTTATTTTACTCTGAAACCGAATTTAATGGTCAACCATGCATCGTCAATGCTAGCCCCTGTTAACAAAGTTTTCCTTGTGGAAGACAATTTCGTGTGGAACAAAACCCAATCATTTGTCTACCCCTCGTTTGTAACCTCTGAAGCAATTTGGAAACTTATTGACAGGGTTCGCAAAAATCACGATTTTTTCTAAATAATCAAAAAAATCCGATTTTTTGATTATAATCCGATTTTTTTTATTATAATCGGTTTTTTATGATTTATGACGAGAATTTAATTGACATTCAGAAATATACATTTTTGGCACTTCAAAAAGCGCCTCGGTCGGCTTGGACCCTTGAGTCCTAGGCCTCACTCCTAACTGTGTATGTGAGTTTGGGTGAGCGGATGTTTGCATTTACATGCTGGTGAAAAATTAGCATAAATTAACTTTACAATCTTTGAGTAGACCGAACCGAGAATTACCGTGTACTCATTGTCATACATGGCAAAAAGAAAAATCCGATTTTTTGATTATTATGGGGCTGATTATAATCGTGATTATAATCGCTTGATTATAATCTGCGAACCCTGAGAGTACTCGAATCGAAACGCGTCCAAACTGTCCAAACTTCATCATAGTGTTTGTCCGTCCACGGACTCTGAAAAAATGCTTCGTATTCTTAGGACGTAGAAACTGACTAATGATTATGACTCTTCCTTCAGACTCATATTTAATATTTGAGAATTTGTTCATTGTAAAACGTTGATCGCCACTGAATTGTCGTTTTATACAGTGTACTTTTGTATGTTCAATTCAATTACATATTGTTTTCGTATTAATTCCATTTCCGCCGTAAAAATTAATTCCGGATGTTTGTTTAGTGAGCTAAGTAATCAGGCTGACCAACCGTACTCTTTTTAGGAGTAGTACTCTTTTTCGATCGGCTGTACTTTTAGAAAATTTTGTACTCCTTTGTACTCTTTTTGAAAAGCTTGTACTCCTGTGTACTACTTTTTCAGAAATCTCAGAAATATTTGTATATTATGCCAATTTTCTGACTAAAAACTAGTTTTACATGCAACCTATATTAAGAAAACCGTAAAAAAAAATTTCGCCTCCGGTGGCTGCTCCACGGGGAAATTCCCAAAATGTCGAAAAATGTACTCCGTTCAGACTACGAAAAGTTGGTCACCCTGTAAGTAATGTTTAATTGCATGCAACCTAATAAGTTGCCTCTGAAAATTGAAATTTACAAAATACATTAACTATATTATTGATCAGTGACTTTTGCTACTACTCACCTTTCCAAATCCAACTTCTTTAGAGTTACTCAGAAATTCTTTGAAGCCGCCGCTACCGCTTGGGTTTGACTTTCTTAACTTTGGAAGTAGACGGAAACACAGGGAAATTCTTTGAAGTACGGACAGCCTAAACACTGAGGATGATGAAGGTCACTTTTCTTGAGTAGATGAGGTCAGGGTGACCGGCTTGTTCTAAATAATAAAAAAAATCCGATTTTTTCGATTATAATCCGATTTTTTTGATTATAATCGATTTTTCATGATTCATGACGAGAATTG